>JAHCLQ010000799.1:0-90778 GCA_023678885.1 Pogostemon cablin
ACTTATTATCTCTTCGTTTAATCGAATCATGAATAAAGAACTCGTTTCCTTATGAGTTAAGAAAGGATAAACAACATATAATGCATGATAGATTCGACATTTAAAGACTCATTATCTCTTTATTTAATCGAATCATTGAATAAAGAACTTGTTTCCTTATGAGTTAAGAAAGGATAAACAACATATAATGCATGATAAATTCGACGTCCAAATACTCATTATCACTTATTTTAAACGAATCTTTGAATAAAAAAGTCCTTTCCTTCTGAGTTAAGAAAGGATAAACAATATATAATATATGATAGATTCGACGTTCAAATACTTATTATCTCTTTGTTTAATCGAATCATTAAATAAAGAACTCATTTCTTTATGAGTTAAGAAAGGATAAACAACTATAATGCATGATAGATTCGACATTTAAAGATTTATTATCTCTTCATTTAATTGAATCATTGAATAAAGAACTCGTTTCCTTATGATTTAAGAAAGGATAAACAACATATAATGTATGATAGATTTGACGTTTAAAGACTCATTATCTCTTCATTAAATCGAATCATTGAATAAAGAACTCGTTTCCTTATGAGTTAAGAAAGGATAAACAACATATAATGCATGATAAATTCGACGTCTAAATACTCATTATCACTTCATTTAAACGAATCTTTGAATAAAAAACTCCTTTCCTTATGAGTTAAGAAACGATAAACAACATAAAATGCATGATAGATTTGGCGTTTAAAGACTCATTATCTCTTCATTTAATTGAATCATTAAATAAAGAACTCGTTTCCTTATGAGTTAAGAAAGGATAAACAACATATAATGCATGATAGATTCGACGTCTAAATACTCATTATCACTTCTTTTAAATGAATTTTTGAATAAAAAACTCCTTTCCTTACGAGTTAAGAAAGGATAAACAATATATAATGCATGGTAGATTCGACATTCAAATACTTATTATCTCTTCGTTTAATCGAATCATGAATAAAGAACTCGTTTCCTTATGAGTTATGAAAGGATAAACAACATATAATGCATGATAGATTCGACGTTTAAAGATTTATTATCTCTTCATTTAATCGAATCATTGAATAAAGAACTCGTTTCCTTATGATTTAAGAAAGGATAAACAACATATAATGCATGATAGATTTGACGTTTAAAGACTCATTATCTCTTTATTAAATCGAATCATTGAATAAAGAACTCGTTTCCTTATGAGTTAAGAAAGGATAAACAACATATAATGCATGATAAATTCGACGTCTAAATACTCATTATCACTTCTTTTAAACGAATCTTTGAATAAAAAACTCCTTTCCTTATGAGTTAAGAAAGGATAAACAACATATAATGCATGATAGATTTGATGTTTAAATACTCATTATCTCTTCATTTAATTAAAAAATTAAATAAAGAACTCGTTTTCTTATGAGTTAAAAGGATAAACAACATATAATGCATGATAGATTCGACGTTTTAATACTCATTATCACTTCTTTTAAACGAATTTATGAATAAAAAACTCCTTTCCTTATTAGTTAAGAAAGGATAAACTATATATAATGCATGATAGATTCGACGTTCAAATACTTATTATCTCTTCGTTTAATCGAATCATGAATAAAGAACTCGTTTCCTTATGAGTTAAGAAAGGATAAACAACATATAATGCATGATAGATTCGACGTTTAAAGACTCATTATATCTTCATTTAATCGAATCATTGAATAAAGAACTCGTTTCCTTATGAGTTAAGAAAGGATAAAAAACATATAATGCATGATAAATTCGACGTCTAAATACTCATTATCACTTCTTTTAAACGAATCTTTGTATAAAAAACTCCTTTCCTTATGAGTTAAGAAATGATAAACAACATATAATGCATGATAGATTTGGCATTTAAAGACTCATTATCTCTTCATTTAATTGAATCATTAAATAAAGAACTCATTTCCTTATGAGTTAAGAAAGGATAAACAACATATAATGCATAATATATTCAACATTTAAAGACTCATTATCTCTTCATTTAATCGAATCATTGAATAAAGAACTTGTTTCCTTATGAGTTAAGAAAAGGATAAACAACATATAATGCATGACAAATTCGACGTCCAAATACTCATTATCACTTCTTTTAAACGAATCTTTGAATAAAAAAGTCCTTTCCTTTTGAGTTAAGAAAGGATAAACAATATATAATGTATGATAGATTCGACGTTCAAATACTTATTATCTCTTTGTTTAATCGAATCATTAAATAAAGAACTCATTTCTTTATGAGTTAAGAAAGGATAAATAACATATAATGCATGATAGATTCGACGTTTAAAGATTTATTATCTCTTCATTTAATCGAATCATTGAATAAAGAACTCGTTTCCTTATGATTTAAGAAATGATAAACAACATATAATGCATGATAGATTTGACGTTTAAAGACTCATTATCTCTTCATTAAATCGAATCATTGAATAAAGAACTCGTTTCCTTATGAGTTAAGAAAGGATAAACAACATATAATGCATGATAAATTCGACGTCTAAATACTCATTATCACTTCTTTTAAACGAATCTTTGAATAAAAAACTCCTTTCCTTATGAGTTAAGAAAGGATAAACAACATATAATGCATGATAGATTTGACGTTTAAATACTCATTATCTCTTCATTTAATTGAATAATTAAATGAAGAACTCGTTTCCTTATGAGTTAAAAAGGATAAACAACATATAATGCATGATAGATTTGACGTTTAAATACTCATTATAACTTCTTTTAAACGAATTTATGAATAAAAAACTCCTTTCCTTGTTAGTTAAGAAAGGATAAACGATATATAATGCATGATAGATTCGACGTTCAAATACTTATTATCTCTTATTTTAATCGAATCATGAATAAAGAACTCGTTTTCTTATGAGTTAAGAAAGGATAAACAACATATAATGCATGATAGATTCGACGTTTAAAGACTCATTATCTCTTCATTTAATCAAATCATTGAATAAAGAACTTGTTTCCTTATGAGTTAAGAAAGGATAAACAACATATAATGCATGATAAATTCGACGTCCAAATACTCATTATCACTTCTTTTAAACGAATCTTTGAATAAAAAATTCCTTTCCTTCTGAGTTAAGAAAGGATAAACAATATATAATGTATGATAGACTCGACGTTCAAATACTTATTATCTCTTTGTTTAATCGAATCATTAAATAAAGAATTCATTTCTTTATGAGTTAAGAAAGGATAAACAACATATAATGCATGATAGATTCGACGTTTAAAGATTTATTATCTCTTCATTTAATCGAATCATTGAATAAAGAACTCGTTTCCTTATGATTTAAGAAAGGATAAACAACATATAATGCATGATAGATTTGACGTTTAAAGACTCATTATCTCTTCATTAAATCGAATCATTGAATAAAGAACTCGTTTCCTTTTGATTTAAGAAAGGATAAACAACATAAAATGCATGATAAATTCGACGTCCAAATACTCATTATCACTTCTTTTAAACGAATCTTTGAATAAAAAAGTCCTTTCCTTTTGAGTTAAGAAAGGATAAACAATATATAATGTATGATAGATTCGACGTTCAAATACTTATTATCTCTTTGTTTAATCGAATCATTAAATAAAGAACTCATTTCTTTATGAGTTAAGAAAGGATAAATAACATATAATGCATGATAGATTCGACGTTTAAAGATTTATTATCTCTTCATTTAATCGAATCATTGAATAAAGAACTCGTTTCCTTATGATTTAAGAAAGGATAAACAACATATAATGCATGATAGATTTGACGTTTAAAGACTCATTATCTCTTCATTAAATCGAATCATTGAATAAAGAACTCGTTTCCTTATGAGTTAAGAAAGGATAAACAACATATAATGCATGATAAATTCGACGTCTAAATACTCATTATCACTTCTTTTAAACGAATCTTTGAATAAAAAACTCCTTTCCTTATGAGTTAAGAAAGGATAAACAACATATAATGCATGATAGATTTGACGTTTAAATACTCATTATCTCTTCATTTAATTGAATAATTAAATGAAGAACTCGTTTCCTTATGAGTTAAAAAGGATAAACAACATATAATGCATGATAGATTCGACGTTTAAATACTCATTATAACTTCTTTTAAACGAATTTATGAATAAAAAACTCCTTTCCTTGTTAGTTAAGAAAGGATAAACGATATATAATGCATGATAGATTCGACGTTCAAATACTTATTATCTCTTATTTTAATCGAATCATGAATAAAGAACTCGTTTTCTTATGAGTTAAGAAAGGATAAACAACATATAATGCATGATAGATTCGACGTTTAAAGACTCATTATCTCTTCATTTAATCAAATCATTGAATAAAGAACTTGTTTCCTTATGAGTTAAGAAAGGATAAACAACATATAATGCATGATAAATTCGACGTCCAAATACTCATTATCACTTCTTTTAAACGAATCTTTGAATAAAAAACTCCTTTCCTTATGAGTTAAGAAAGGATAAACAACATATAATGCATGATAGATTTGACGTTTAAATACTCATTATCTCTTCATTTAATTGAATAATTAAATGAAGAACTCGTTTCCTTATGAGTTAAAAAGGATAAACAACATATAATGCATGATAGATTCGACGTTTAAATACTCATTATAACTTCTTTTAAACGAATTTATGAATAAAAAACTCCTTTCCTTGTTAGTTAAGAAAGGATAAACGATATATAATGCATGATAGATTCGACGTTCAAATACTTATTATCTCTTATTTTAATCGAATCATGAATAAAGAACTCGTTTTCTTATGAGTTAAGAAAGGATAAACAACATATAATGCGTGATAGATTCGACGTTTAAAGACTCATTATCTCTTCATTTAATCAAATCATTGAATAAAGAACTTGTTTCCTTATGAGTTAAGAAAGGATAAACAACATATAATGCATGATAAATTCGACGTCCAAATACTCATTATCACTTCTTTTAAACGAATCTTTGAATAAAAAATTCCTTTCCTTCTGAGTTAAGAAAGGATAAACAATATATAATGTATGATAGACTCGACGTTCAAATACTTATTATCTCTTTGTTTAATCGAATCATTAAATAAAGAATTCATTTCTTTATGAGTTAAGAATGGATAAACAACATATAATGCATGATAGATTCGACGTTTAAAGATTTATTATCTCTTCATTTAATCGAATCATTGAATAAAGAACTCGTTTCCTTATGATTTAAGAAAGGATAAACAACATATAATGCATGATAGATTTGACGTTTAAAGACTCATTATCTCTTCATTAAATCGAATCATTGAATAAAGAACTCGTTTCCTTTTGAGTTAAGAAAGGATAAACAACATAAAATGCATGATAAATTCGACGTCCAAATACTCATTATCACTTCTTTTAAACGAATCTTTGAATAAAAAAGTCCTTTCCTTTTGAGTTAAGAAAGGATAAACAATATATAATGTATGGTAGATTCGACGTTCAAATACTTATTATCTCTTTGTTTAATCGAATCATTAAATAAAGAACTCATTTCTTTATGAGTTAAGAAAGGGTAAATAACATATAATGCATGATAGATTCGACGTTTAAAGATTTATTATCTCTTCATTTAATCGAATCATTGAATAAAGAACTCGTTTCCTTATGATTTAAGAAAGGATAAACAACATATAATGCATGATAGATTTGACGTTTAAAGACTCATTATCTCTTCATTAAATCGAATCATTGAATAAAGAACTCGTTTCCTTATGAGTTAAGAAAGGATAAACAACATATAATGCATGATAAATTCGACGTCTAAATACTCATTATCACTTCTTTTAAACGAATCTTTGAATAAAAAACTCCTTTCCTTATGAGTTAAGAAAGGATAAACAATATATAATGCATGATAGATTTGACGTTTAAATACTCATTATCTCTTCATTTAATTGAATAATTAAATGAAGAACTCGTTTCCTTATGAGTTAAAAAGGATAAACAACATATAATGCATGATAGATTCGACGTTTAAATACTCATTATAACTTCTTTTAAACGAATTTATGAATAAAAAACTCCTTTCCTTGTTAGTTAAGAAAGGATAAACGATATATAATGCATGATAGATTCGACGTTCAAATACTTATTATCTCTTATTTTAATCGAATCATGAATAAAGAACTCGTTTTCTTATGAGTTAAGAAAGGATAAACAACATATAATGCATGATAGATTCGACGTTTAAAGACTCATTATCTCTTCATTTAATCAAATCATTGAATAAAGAACTTGTTTCCTTATGAGTTAAGAAAGGATAAACAACATATAATGCATGATAAATTCGACGTCAAAATACTCATTATCACTTCTTTTAAACGAATCTTTGAATAAAAAATTCCTTTCCTTCTGAGTTAAGAAAGGATAAACAATATATAATGTATGATAGACTCGACGTTCAAATCCTTATTATCTCTTTGTTTAATCGAATCATTAAATAAAGAATTCATTTCTTTATTAGTTAAGAAATGATAAACAACATATAATGCATGATAGATTCGACGTTTAAAGATTTATTATCACTTCATTTAATCGAATCATTGAATAAAGAACTCGTTTCCTTATGATTTAAGAAAGGATAAACAACATATAATGCATGATAGATTTGACGTTTAAAGACTCATTATCTCTTCATTAAATCGAATCATTGAATAAAGAACTCGTTTCCTTATGAGTTAAGAAAGGATAAACAACATATAATGCATGTTAAATTCGACGTCTAAATACTCATTATCACTTCTTTTAAACGAATCTTTGAATAAAAAACTTCTTTCCTTATGAGTTAAGAAAGGATAAACAACATATAATGCTTGATAGATTTGACGTTTAAATACTCATTATCTCTTCATTTAATTGAATAATTAAATAAAGAACTCGTTTCCTTATGAGTTAAAAAGGATAAACAACATATAATACATGATAAATTCGACGTTTAAATACTCATTATCACTTCTTTTAAATAAATTTGTGAATAAAAAACTCCTTTCCTTATTAGTTAAGAAAGGATAAACGATATATAATGCATGATAGATTTGACGTTCAAATACTTATTATCTCTTCGTTTAATCGAATCTTGAATAAAGAACTCGTTTCCTTATGAGTTAAGAAAGGATAAACAACGTATAATGCATGATAGATTCGACGTTTAAAGACTCATTATCTCTTCATTTAATCTAATCATTGAATAAAGAACTCGTTTCCTAATGAGTTAAGAAAGGATAAACAACATATAATGTATGATAAATTCGACGTCTAAATACTCATTATCACTTCTTATAAACGAATCTTTGAATAAAAAACTCCTTTCCTTATGAGTTAAGAAACGATAAACAACATATAATGCATGATAGATTTGGCGTTTAAAGACTCATTATCTCTTCATTTAATTGAATCATTAAATAAAGAACTCGTTTCCTTATGAGTTAAGAAAAGATAAACAACATATAATGCATGATAGATTCGACGTCTAAATACTCATTATCACTTCTATTAAATGAATTTTTGAATAAAAAACTCATTTCCTTACGAGTTAAGAAAGGATAAACAATATATAATGCATGGTAGATTCGACATTCAAATACTTATTATCTCTTCGTTTAATCGAATCATGAATAAAGAACTCGTTTCCTTATGAGTTATGAAAGGATAAACAACATATAATGCATGATAGATTCGACGTTTAAAGATTTATTATCTCTTCATTTAATCGAATCATTGAATAAAGAACTCGTTTCCTTATGATTTAAGAAAGGATAAACAACATATAATGCATGATAGATTTGACGTTTAAAGACTCATTATCTCTTCATTAAATCAAATCATTTAATAAAGAACTCGTTTCCTTATGAGTTAAGAGAGGATAAACAACATATAATGCATGATAAATTCGACGTCTAAATACTCATTATCACTTCTTTTAAACGAATCTTTGAATAAAAAACTCCTTTCCTTATGAGTTAAGAAAGGATAAACAACATATAATGCATGATAGATTTGATGTTTAAATACTCATTATCTCTTCATTTAATTGAATAATTAAATAAAGAACTCGTTTTCTTATGAGTTAAAAGGATAAAAAACATATAATGCATGATAGATTCAACGTTTTAATACTCATTATCACTTCTTTTAAACGAATTTTGGAATAAAAAACTCCTTTCCTTATTAGTTAAGAAAGGATAAACGATATATAATGCATGATAGATTCGACGTTCAAATACTTATTATCTCTTCGTTAATCGAATCATGAATAAAGAACTTATTTCCTTATGAGTTAAGAAAGGATAAACAACATATAATGCATGATAGATTCGAAGTTTAAAGACTCATTATCTCTTCATTTAATCGAATCATTGAATAAAGAACTCGTTTCCTTATGAGTTAAGAAATGATAAAAAACATATAATGCATGATAAATTCGACGTCTAAATACTCATTATCACTTCTTTTAAACGAATCTTTGAATAAAAAACTCCTTTCCTTATGAGTTAAGAAAGGATAAACAACATATAATGCATGATAGATTTGATGTTTAAATACTCATTATCTCTTCATTTAATTGAATCATTAAATAAAGAACTCGTTTCCTTATGAGTTAAGAAAGGATAAACAACATATAACGCATGATAGATTCGACGTTTAAATACTCATTATCACTTCTTTTAAACGAATTTTTGAATAAAAAACTCCTTTCCTTATTAGTTAAGAAAGGATAAACGATATATAATGCATGATAGATTTGATGTTCAAATACTTATTATCTCTTATTTTAATCGAATCATGAATAAAGAACTCGTTTTCTTATGAGTTAAGAAAGGATAAACAACATATAATGCTTGATAGATTTGACGTTTAAATACTCATTATCTCTTCATTTAATTGAATAATTAAATAAAGAACTCATTTCCTTATGAGTTAAAAAGGATAAACAACATATAATGCATGATAAATTCGACGTTTAAATACTCATTATCACTTCTTTTAAACGAATTTGTGAATAAAAAACTCCTTTCCTAATTAGTTAAGAAAGGATAAACGATATATAATGCATGATAGATTTGACGTTCAAATACTTATTATCTCTTCGTTTAATCGAATCTTGAATAAAGAACTCGTTTTCTTATGAGTTAAGAAAGGATAAACAACATATAATGCATGATAGATTCGACATTTAAAGACTCATTATCTCTTCATTTAATCTAATCATTGAATAAAGAACTCGTTTCCTTATGAGTTAAGAAAGGATAAACAACATATAATGCATGATAAATTCGACGTCTAAATACTCATTATCACTTCTTTTAAACGAATCTTTGAATAAAAAACTCCTTTCCTTATGAGTTAAGAACGATAAACAACATATAATGCATGATAGATTTGGCGTTTAAAGACTCATTATCTCTTCATTTAATTGAATCATTAAATAAAGAACTCGTTTCCTTATGAGTTAAGAAAGGATAAACAACATATAATGCATGATAGATTCGACGTCTAAATACTCATTATCACTTCTTTTAAATGAATTTTTGAATAAAAAACTCCTTTCCTTACGAGTTAAGAAAGGATAAACAATATATAATGCATGGTAGATTCGACATTCAAATACTTATTATCTCTTCGTTTAATCGAATCATGAATAAAGAACTCGTTTACTTATGAGTTATGAAAGGACAAACAACATATAATGCATGATAGATTCGACGTTTAAAGATTTATTATCTCTTCATTTAATCGAATCATTGAATAAAGAACTCGTTTCCTTATGATTTAAGAAAGGATAAACAACATATAATGCATGATAGATTTGACGTTTAAAGACTCATTATCTCTTCATTAAATCGAATCATTGAATAAAGAACTCGTTTCCTTATGAGTTAAGAAAGGATAAACAACATATAATGCATGATAAATTCGATGTTTAAATACTCATTATCACTTCTTTTAAACGAATCTTTGAATAAAAAACTCCTTTCCTTATGAGTTAAGAAAGGATAAACAACATATAATGCATGATAGATTTGATGTTTAAATACTCATTATCTCTTCATTTAATTGAATAATTAAATAAAGAACTCGTTTTCTTATGAGTTAAAAGGATAAACAACATATAATGCATGATAGATTCGACGTTTTAATACTCATTATCACTTCTTTTAAACGAATTTGTGAATAAAAAACTCCTTTCCTTATTAGTTAAGAAAGGATAAACGATATATAATGCATGATAGATTCGACGTTCAAATACTTATTATCTCTTCGTTTAATCGAATCATGAATAAAGAACTTATTTCCTTATGAGTTAAGAAAGGATAAACAACATATAATGCATGATAGATTCAACGTTTAAAGACTCATTATCTCTTCATTTAATCGAATCATTGAATTAAGAACTCGTTTCCTTATAAGTTAAGAAATGATAAAAAACATATAATGCATGATAAATTCGACATCTAAATACTCATTATCACTTCTTTTAAACGAATCTTTGAATAAAAAACTCCTTTCCTTATGAGTTAAGAAACGATAAACAACATATAATGCATGATAGATTTGGCGTTTAAAGACTCATTATCTCTTCATTTAATTGAATCATTAAATAAAGAACTCGTTTCCTTATGAGTTAAGAAAGGATAAACAACATATAATGCATAATAGATTCGACGTCTAAATACTCATTATCACTTCTTTTAAATGAATTTTTGAATAAAAAACTCCTTTCCTTACGAGTTAAGAAAGGATAAACAATATATAATGCATGGTAGATTTGACTTTTAAATACTTATTATCTCTTCGTTTAATCGAATCATGAATAAAGAACTCGTTTCCTTATGAGTTAAGAAAGAATAAACAACATATAATGCATGATAGATTCAACATTTAAAGACTCATTATCTTCATTTAATCAAATCATTGAATAAAGAACTTGTTTCCTTATGAGTTAAGAAAGGATAAACAACATATAATGCATGATAAATTAGACGTCCAAATACTCATTATCACTTCTTTTAAACGAATCTTTGAATAAAAAATTCCTTTCCTTCTGAGTTAAGAAAGGATAAACAATATATAATGTATGATAGATTCGACGTTCAAATACTTATTATCTCTTTGTTTAATCGAATCATTAAATAAAGAATTCATTTCTTTATGAGTTAAGAAAGGATAAACAACATATAATGCATGATAGATTCGACGTTTAAAGATTTATTATCTCTTCATTTAATCGAATCATTGAATAAAGAACTCGTTTCCTTATGATTTAAGAAAGGATAAACAACATATAATGCATGATAGATTTGACGTTTAAAGACTCATTATCTCTTCATTAAATCGAATCATTGAATAAAGAACTCGTTTCCTTATGAGTTAAGAAAGGATAAACAACATATAATGCATGATAAATTCGACGTCTAAATACTCATTATCACTTCTTTTAAACGAATCTTTGAATAAAAAACTTCTTTCCTTATGAGTTAAGAAAGGATAAACAACATATAATGCTTGATAGATTTGACGTTTAAATACTCATTATCTCTTCATTTAATTGAATAATTAAATAAAGAACTCGTTTCCTTATGAGTTAAAAAGGATAAACAACATATAATGCATGATAAATTCGACGTTTAAATACTCATTATCACTTCTTTTAAACAAATTTGTGATTAAAAAACTCCTTTCCTTATTAGTTAAGAAAGGATAAACGATATATAATGCATGATAGATTTGACGTTCAAATACTTATTATCTCTTCGTTTAATCGAATCTTGAATAAAGAACTCGTTTCCTTATGAGTTAAGAAAGGATAAACAACATATAATGCATGATAGATTCGACGTTTAAAGACTCATTATCTCTTCATTTAATCTAATCATTGAATAAAGAACTCGTTTCCTTATGAGTTAAGAAAGGATAAACAACATATAATGTATGATAAATTCGGCGTCTAAATACTCATTATCACTTCTTTTAAACGAATCTTTGAATAAAAAACTCCTTTCCTTATGAGTTAAGAAACGATAAACAACATATAATGCATGATAGATTTGGCGTTTAAAGACTCATTATCTCTTCATTTAATTGAATCATTAAATAAAGAACTCGTTTCCTTATGAGTTAAGAAAGGATAAACAACATATAATGCATGATAAATTCGACGTCTAAATCCTCATTATCACTTCTTTTAAATGAATTTTTGAATAAAAAACTCATTTCCTTACGAGTTAAGAAAGGATAAACAATATATAATGCATGGTAGATTCGACATTCAAATACTTATTATCTCTTCGTTTAATCGAATCATGAATAAAGAACTCGTTTCCTTATGAGTTATGAAAGGATAAACAACATATAATGCATGATAGATTCGACGTTTAAAGATTTATTATCTCTTCATTTAATCGAATCATTGAATAAAGAACTCGTTTCCTTATGATTTAAGAAAGGATAAACCACATATAATGCATGATAGATTTGACGTTTAAAGACTCATTATCTCTTCATTAAATCGAATCATTGAATAAAGAACTCGTTTCCTTATGAGTTAAGAAAGGATAAACAACATATAATGCATGATAAATTCGACGTCTAAATACTCATTATCACTTCTTTTAAACGAATCTTTGAATAAAAAACTCCTTTCCTTATGAGTTATATAATACATGATAGATTCAATGTCTAAAGACTCATTACCTCTTCGTTTAATCGAATCATTGAATAAAGAACATGTTTCCTTATGAGTTAAGAATGGATAAACAACATATAATGCATGATAGATTCGACGTAAGAAGACTTATTATCTCTTCGTTTAATCGAATCATTGAATAAAGAACTCGTTTGTTTATGAGTTAAGAAAAGATAAACAACATAAATTGCATGATAGATTCGACGTTTGAAGACTTATTATCTCTTTATTTAATCGAATCATTGAATAAAGAACTCGTTTTCTTATGAGTTAGATAAGGATAAACGACATATAATGCATGTTTGATTCGATGTAAGAAGACTTGTTATATCTTCGTTTAATCGAATCAATGAATAAAGAACTCGTTTCCTTATGAGTTAAGAAAGGATAAACAACATATAATGCATGATAGATTCGACGTCTAAAGACTATTTATCACTATGTTTATACGAATCATTGAATAAAAAACTCCTTTCCTTATGAGTTAAGAAAGGATAAACAATATACAATGCATGATAGATTCGACGTCTAGAGTCATTATCTCTTTGTTTTATCGAATCATTGAATAAAAAACTCATTTCTTTATGAGTTAAGAAAAGATAAACAACATATAATGCATGATAGATTCGACGTTTAAAGACTTATTATCTCTTCGTTTAATCGAATCATTGAATAAAGAACTCGTTTCTTTATAAGTTAAGAAAGGATAAACAACATATATTGCATGATAGATTCGATGTCTAAAGACTCATTATCAATTCGTTTAAACGAATCATTGAATAAAGAACATGTTTCTTTATGAGTTAAGAAAGGATAAACAACATATAATGCATGATAGATTCGACGTTAGAAGACATATTATCTCTTTGTTTAATCGAATCATTGAATAAAGAACTCGTTTCCTTATGAGTTAAGAAAGGATAAACAACATATAATGCATGATAGATTCGACGTCTAAAGACTCATTAACACTTCGTTTAATCGAATCATTGAATAAAGAACTCATTTCTTTATGAGTTAAGAAAAATAAACAACATGTAATGCATGATAGATTCGACGTTTAAAGACTTATTATCTCTTCACTTAATCGAATCATTGAATAAAGAACTCATTTCCTTATGAGTAAAGAAAGGATAAACAACATATAATACAAGATAGATTCGACGTCTAAAGACTCATTATCACTTCGTTTAAACGAAATATTGAATAAAAACTCCTTTCCTTATGAGTTAAGAAAGGATAAACAATATATAATGCATGATAGATTCGACGTCTAAAGAGTCATTATCTCTTTGTTTAATCGAATCATTGAATAAAAAACTTATTTCTTTATGAGTTAAGATAAGAAAACAACATATAATGCATGATAGATTCGACGTTCAAAGACTTATTATCTCTTCGCTTAATCGAATCATTGAATAAAGAACTCGTTTCTTTATGAGTTAAGAAAGGATAAACAACATATAATACATGATAGATTCGATGTCTAAAGACTCATTACCTCTTCGTTTAATCGAATCATTGAGTAAAGAACATGTTTCCTTATGAGTTAAGAATGGATAAACAACATATAATGCATGATAGATTCGACGTAAGAAGACTTATTATCTCTTCGTTTAATCGAATCATTGAATAAAGAACTCGTTTGTTTATGAGTTAAGAAAAGATAAACAACATAAATTGCATGATAGATTCGACGTTTGAAGACTTATTATCTCTTTATTTAATCGAATCATTAATAAAGAACTCGTTTTCTTATGAGTTAGATAAGGATAAACGACATATAATGCATGATTGATTCGACGTAAGAAGACTTGTTATATCTTCGTTTAATCGAATCAATGAATAAAGAACTCGTTTTCTTATGAGTTAAGAAAGGATAAACAACATATAATGCATGATAGATTCAACGTCTAAAGACTATTTATCACTATGTTTATACGAATCATTGAATAAAAAACTCCTTTCCTTATGAGTTAAGAAAGGATAAACAATATACAATGCAAGATAGATTCGACGTCTAAAGAGTTATTTTCTCTTTGTTTAATCGAATCATTGAATAAAAAACTCATTTCTTTATGAGTTAAGAAAAGATAAACAACATATAATGCATGATAGATTCGATGTTTAAAGACTTATTATCTCTTCGTTTAATCGAATCATTGAATAAAGAACTCCTTTCTTTATGAGTGAAGAAAGGATAAACAACATATATTGCATGATAGATTCGATGTCTAAAAACTCATTATCTATTCATTTAAACGAATCATTGAATAAAGAACATGTTTCCTTATGAGTTAAGAAAGCATAAACAACATATAATGTATGATAGATTCGACGTTAGAAGACTTATTATCTCTTTGTTTAATCGAATCATTGAATAAAGAACTCGTTTCCTTATGAGTTAAGAAAGGATAAACAACATATAATGCATGATAGATTCGACGTCTAAAGACTCATTATCACTTCGTTTAATCGAATCATTGAATAAAGAACTCATTTCTTTATGAGTTATGAAAAATAAACTACATGTAATGCATGATAGATTCGACGTTTAAAGACTTATTATCTCTTCACTTAATCGAATCATTGAATAAAGAACTCATTTCCTTATGAGTTAAGAAAGGATAAACAACATATAATACAAGATAGATTCGACGTCTAAAGACTCATTATCACTTCGTTTAAACGAAATATTGAATAAAAACTCCTTTCCTTATGAGTTAAGAAAGGATAAACAATATATAATGCATGATAGATTCGACGTCTAAAGAGTCATTATCTCTTTATTTAATCGAATCATTGAATAAAAAACTTATTTCTTTATGAGTTAAGATAAGAAAACAACATATAATGCATGATAGATTCGACGTTCAAAGACTTATTATCTCTTCGCTTAATCGAATCATTGAATAAAGAACTCGTTTCTTTATGAGTTAAGAAAGGATAAACAACATATAATACATGATAGATTCGATGTCTAAAGACTCATTACCTCTTCGTTTAATCGAATCATTGAATAAAGAACATGTTTCCTTATGAGTTAAGAATGGATAAACAACATATAATGCATGATAGATTCGACGTAAGAAGACTTATTATCTCTTCGTTTAATCGAATCATTGAATAAAGAACTCGTTTGTTTATGAGTTAAGAAAAGATAAACAACATAAATTGCATGATAGATTCGACGTTTGAAGACTTATTATCTCTTTATTTAATCGAATCATTGAATAAAGAACTCGTTTTCTTATGAGTTAGATAAGGATAAACGACATATAATGCATGTTTGATTCGATGTAAGAAGACTTGTTATATCTTCGTTTAATCGAATCAATGAATAAAGAACTCGTTTCCTTATGAGTTAAGAAAGGATAAACAACATATAATGCATGATAGATTCGACGTCTAAAGACTATTTATCACTATGTTTATACGAATCATTGAATAAAAAACTCCTTTCCTTATGAGTTAAGAAAGGATAAACAATATACAATGCATGATAGATTCGACGTCTAGAGTCATTATCTCTTTGTTTTATCGAATCATTGAATAAAAAACTCATTTCTTTATGAGTTAAGAAAAGATAAACAACATATAATGCATGATAGATTCGACGTTTAAAGACTTATTATCTCTTCGTTTAATCGAATCATTGAATAAAGAACTCGTTTCCTTATGAGTTAAGAAAGGATAAACAACATATAATGCATGATAGATTCGACGTCTAAAGACTCATTATAACTTCGTTTAAACGAATCATTGAATAAAAAACTCCTTTCCTTATGAGTTAAGAAAGGATAAACAATATATAATGCATGATAGATTCGACGTCTAAAGAGTCATTATCTCTTTGTTTAATCGAATCATTGATTAAAAAACTTATTTCTTTATGAGTTAAGATAAGAAAACAACATATAATGCATGATAGATTCGACGTTCAAAGACTTATTATCTCTTCGCTTAATCGAATCATTGAATAAAGAACTCGTTTCTTTATGAGTTAAGAAAGGATAAACAACATATAATACATGATAGATTCGATGTCTAAAGACTCATTATCTCTTCGTTTAATCGAATCATTGAATAAAGAACATGTTTCCTTAAGAGTTAAGAAAGGATAAACAACATATAATGCATGATAGATTCGACGTAAGAAGACTTATTATCTCTTCGTTTAATCGAATCATTGAATAAAGAACTCGTTTGTTTATGAGTTAAGAAAAGATAAAACATAAATTGCATGATAGATTCTACGTTTGAAGACTTATTATCTCTTTATTTAATCGAATCATTGAATAAAGAACTCGTTTTCTTATGAGTTAAATAAGGATAAACGACATATAATGCATGATTGATTCGACGTAAGAAGACTTATTATATATTCGTTTAATCGAATCAATGAATAAAGAACTCGTTTCCTTATGAGTTAAGAAAGGATAAACAACATATAATGCATGATAGATTCGACGTCTAAAGACTATTTATCACTATGTTTAAACGAATCATTGAATAAAAAACTCCTTTCCTTATGAGTTAAGAAAGGATAAACAATATACAATGCATGATAGATTCGACATCTAAAGAGTCATTATCTCTTTGTTTAATCGAATCATTGAATAAAAAACTCATTTCTTTATGAGTTAAGAAAAGATAAACAACATATAATGCATGATAGATTCGACGTTTAAAGACTTATTATCTCTTCGTTTAATCGAATCATTGAATAAAGAACTCGTTTCTTTATGAGTTAAGAAAGGATAAACAACATATATTGCATGATAGATTCGATGTCTAAAGACTCATTATATATTCATTTAAACGAATCATTGAATAAAGAACATGTTTCCTTATGAGTTAAGAAAGGATGAACAACATATAATGCTTGATAGATTCGACGTTAGAAGACTTATTATCTCTTTGTTTAATCGAATCATTGAATAAAGAACTCGTTTCTTTATGAGTTAAGAAAGGATAAACAACATATAATGCATGATAGATTCGACGTCTAAAGACTCATTATCACTTCGTTTAATCGAATCATTGAATAAAGAACTCATTTCTTTATGAGTTATGAAAAATAAACTACATGTAATGCATGATAGATTCGACGTTTAAAGACTTATTATCTCTTCACTTAATCGAATCATTGAATAAAGAACTCATTTCCTTATGAGTTAAGAAAGGATAAACAACATATAATGCATGATAGATTCGACGTCTAAAGACTATTTATCACTATGTTTATACGAATCATTGAATAAAAAACTCCTTTCCTTATGAGTTAAGAAAGGATAAACAATATACAATGCATGATAGATTCGACGTCTAGAGTCATTATCTCTTTGTTTTATCGAATCATTGAATAAAAAACTCATTTCTTTATGAGTTAAGAAAAGATAAACAACATATAATGCATGATAGATTCGACGTTTAAAGACTTATTATCTCTTCGTTTAATCGAATCATTGAATAAAGAACTCGTTTCTTTATGAGTTAAGAAAGGATAAACAACATATATTGCATGATAGATTCGATGTCTAAAGACTCATTATCTATTCGTTTAAACGAATCATTGAATAAAGAACATGTTTCTTTATGAGTTAAGAAAGGATAAACAACATATAATGCATGATAGATTCGACGTTAGAAGACATATTATCTCTTTGTTTAATCGAATCATTGAATAAAGAACTCGTTTCCTTATGAGTTAAGAAAGGATAAACAACATATAATGCATGATAGATTCGACGTCTAAAGACTCATTAACACTTCGTTTAATCGAATCATTGAATAAAGAACTCATTTCTTTATGAGTTAAGAAAAATAAACAACATGTAATGCATGATAGATTCGACGTTTAAAGACTTATTATCTCTTCACTTAATCGAATCATTGAATAAAGAACTCATTTCCTTATGAGTAAAGAAAGGATAAACAACATATAATACAAGATAGATTCGACGTCTAAAGAGTCATTATCTCTTTGTTTTATCGAATCATTGAATAAAAAACTCATTTCTTTATGAGTTAAGAAAAGATAAACAACATATAATGCATGATAGATTCGACGTTTAAAGACTTATTATCTCTTCGTTTAATCGAATCATTGAATAAAGAACTCGTTTCTTTATGAGTTAAGAAAGGATAAACAACATATATTGCATGATAGATTCGATGTCTAAAGACTCATTATCTATTCGTTTAAACGAATCATTGAATAAAGAACATGTTTCTTTATGAGTTAAGAAAGGATAAACAACATATAATGCATGATAGATTCGACGTTAGAAGACATATTATCTCTTTGTTTAATCGAATCATTGAATAAAGAACTCGTTTCCTTATGAGTTAAGAAAGGATAAGCAACATATAATGCATGATAGATTCGACGTCTAAAGACTCATTAACACTTCGTTTAAATGAATCATTGAATAAAAAACTCCTTTCCTTATGAGTTAAGAAAGGATAAACAATATATAATGCATGATAGATTCGACGTCTAAAGAGTCATTATCTCTTTGTTTAATCGAATCATTGAATAAAAAACTTATTTCTTTATGAGTTAAGATAAGAAAACAACATATAATGCATGATAGATTCGACGTTCAAAGACTTATTATCTCTTTGCTTAATCGAATCATTGAATAAAGAACTCGTTTCTTTATGAGTTAAGAAAGGATAAACAACATATAATACATGATATATTCGATGTCTAAAGACTCATTACCTCTTCGTTTAATCGAATCATTGAATAAAGAACATGTTTCCTTAAGAGTTAAGAAAGGATAAACAACATATAATGCATGATAGATTCGACGTAAGAAGACTTATTATCTCTTCGTTTAATCGAATCATTGAATAAAGAACTCGTTTGTTTATGAGTTAAGAAAAGATAAACAACATAAATTGCATGATAGATTCGACGTTTGAAGACTTATTATCTCTTTATTTAATCGAATCATTGAATAAAGAACTCGTTTTCTTATGAGTTAGATAAGGATAAACGACATATAATGCATGATTGATTCGACGTAAGAAGACTTGTTATATCTTCGTTTAATCGAATCAATGAATAAAGAACTCGTTTCCTTATGAGTTAAGAAAGGATAAACAACATATAATGCATGATAGATTCGACGTCTAAAGACTATTTATCACTATGTTTATACGAATCATTGAATAAAAAACTCCTTTCCTTATGAGTTAAGAAAGGATAAACAATATACAATGCATGATAGATTCGACGTCTAAAGAGTCATTATCTCTTTGTTTTATCGAATCATTGAATAAAAAACTCATTTCTTTATGAGTTAAGAAAAGATAAACAACATATAATGCATGATATATTCGACGTTTAAAGACTTATTATCTCTTCGTTTAATCGAATCATTGAATAAAGAACTCGTTTCTTTATGAGTTAAGAAAGGATAAACAACATATATTGCATGATAGATTCGATGTCTAAAGACTCATTATCTATTCGTTTAAACGAATCATTGAATAAAGAACATGTTTCTTTATGAGTTAAGAAAGGATAAACAACATATAATGCATGATAGATTCGACGTTAGAAGACATATTATCTCTTTGTTTAATCGAATCATTGAATAAAGAACTCGTTTCCTTATGAGTTAAGAAAGGATAAAAGCATGATAGATTCGACGTCTAAAGACTCATTAACACTTCGTTTAATCGAATCATTGAATAAATAACTCATTTCTTTATGAGTTAAGAAAAATAAACAACATGTAATGCATGATAGATTCGACGTTTAAAGACTTATTATCTCTTCACTTAATCGAATCATTGAATAAAGAACTCATTTCCTTATGAGTAAAGAAAGGATAAACAACATATAATACAAGATAGATTCGACGTCTAAAGAGTCATTATCTCTTTGTTTTATCGAATCATTGAATAAAAAACTCATTTCTTTATGAGTTAAGAAAAGATAAACAACATATAATGCATGATAGATTCGACGTTTAAAGACTTATTATCTCTTCACTTAATCGAATCATTGAATAAAGAACTCATTTCCTTATGAGTAAAGAAAGGATAAACAACATATAATACAAGATAGATTCGACGTCTAAAGACTCATTATCACTTTGTTTAAACGAATCATTGAATAAAAAACTCCTTTCCTTATGAGTTAAGAAAGGATAAACAATATATAATGCATGATAGATTCGACGTCTAAAGAGTCATTATCTCTTTGTTTAATCGAATCATTGAATAAAAAACTTATTTCTTTATGAGTTAAGATAAGAAAACAACATATAATGCATGATAGATTCGACGTTCAAAGACTTATTATCTCTTCGCTTAATCAAATCATTGAATAAAGAACTCGTTTCTTTATGAGTTAAGAAAGGATAAACAACATATAATACATGATAGATTCGATGTCTAAAGACTCATTATCTCTTCGTTTAATCGAATCATTGAATAAAGAACATGTTTCCTTAAGAGTTAAGAAAGGATAAACAACATATAATGCATGATAGATTCGACGTAAGAAGACTTATTATCTCTTCGTTTAATCGAATTATTGAATAAAGAACTCGTTTGTTTATGAGTTAAGAAAAGATAAACAACATAAATTGCATGATAGATTCGACGTTTGAAGACTTATTATCTCTTTATTTAATCGAATCATTAATAAAGAACTCGTTTTCTTATGAGTTAGATAAGGATAAACGACATATAATGCATGATTGATTCGACGTAAGAAGACTTGTTATATCTTCGTTTAATCGAATCAATGAATAAAGAACTCGTTTTCTTATGAGTTAAGAAAGGATAAACAACATATAATGCATGATAGATTCAACGTCTAAAGACTATTTATCACTATGTTTATACGAATCATTGAATAAAAAACTCCTTTCCTTATGAGTTAAGAAAGGATAAACAATATACAATGCAAGATAGATTCGACGTCTAAAGAGTTATTTTCTCTTTGTTTAATCGAATCATTGAATAAAAAACTCATTTCTTTATGAGTTAAGAAAAGATAAACAACATATAATGCATGATAGATTCGATGTTTAAAGACTTATTATCTCTTCGTTTAATCGAATCATTGAATAAAGAACTCCTTTCTTTATGAGTTAAGAAAGGATAAACAACATATATTGCATGATAGATTCGATGTCTAAAGACTCATTATCTATTCATTTAAACGAATCATTGAATAAAGAACATGTTTCCTTATGAGTTAAGAAAGCATAAACAACATATAATGTATGATAGATTCGACGTTAGAAGACTTATTATCTCTTTGTTTAATCGAATCATTGAATAAAGAACTCGTTTCCTTATGAGTTAAGAAAGGATAAACAACATATAATGCATGATAGATTCGACGTCTAAAGACTCATTATCACTTCGTTTAAACGAATCATTGAATAAAAAACTCCTTTCCTTATGAGTTAAGAAAGGATAAACAATATATAATGCATGATAGATTCGACGTCTAAAGAGTCATTATCTCTTTGTTTAATCGAATCATTGATTAAAAAACTTATTTCTTTATGAGTTAAGATAAGAAAACAACATATAATGCATGATAGATTCGACGTTCAAAGACTTATTATCTCTTCGCTTAATCGAATCATTGAATAAAGAACTCGTTTCTTTATGAGTTAAGAAAGGATAAACAACATATAATACATGATAGATTCGATGTCTAAAGACTCGTTATCTCTTCGTTTAATCGAATCATTGAATAAAGAACATGTTTCCTTAAGAGTTAAGAAAGGATAAACAACATATAATGCATGATAGATTCGACGTAAGAAGACTTATTATCTCTTCGTTTAATCGAATCATTGAATAAAGAACTCGTTTGTTTATGAGTTAAGAAAAGATAAAAACATAAATTGCACGATAGATTCTACGTTTGAAGACTTATTATCTCTTTATTTAATCGAATCATTGAATAAAGAACTCGTTTTCTTATGAGTTAAATAAGGATAAACGACATATAATGCATGATTGATTCGACGTAAGAAGACTTATTATATCTTCGTTTAATCGAATCAATGAATAAAGAACTCGTTTCCTTATGAGTTAAGAAAGGATAAACAACATATAATGCATGATAGATTCGACGTCTAAAGACTCATTATCACTTCGTTTAAACGAATCATTGAATAAAAAACTCCTTTCCTTATGAGTTAAGAAAGGATATACAATATATAATGCATGATAGATTCGACGTCTAAAGAGTCATTATCTCTTTGTTTAATCGAATCATTGATTAAAAAACTTATTTCTTTATGAGTTAAGATAAGAAAACAACATATAATGCATGATAGATTCGACGTTCAAAGACTTATTATCTCTTCGCTTAATCGAATCATTGAATAAAGAACTCGTTTCTTTATGAGTTAAGAAAGGATAAACAACATATAATACATGATAGATTCGATGTCTAAAGACTCATTATCTCTTCGTTTAATCGAATCATTGAATAAAGAACATGTTTCCTTAAGAGTTAAGAAAGGATAAACAACATATAATGCATGATAGATTCGACGTAAGAAGACTTATTATCTCTTCGTTTAATCGAATCATTGAATAAAGAACTCGTTTGTTTATGAGTTAAGAAAAGATAAAACATAAATTGCATGATAGATTCTACGTTTGAAGACTTATTATCTCTTTATTTAATCGAATCATTGAATAAAGAACTCGTTTTCTTATGAGTTAAATAAGGATAAACGACATATAATGCATGATTGATTCGACGTAAGAAGACTTATTATATATTCGTTTAATCGAATCAATGAATAAAGAACTCGTTTCCTTATGAGTTAAGAAAGGATAAACAACATATAATGCATGATAGATTCGACGTCTAAAGACTATTTATCACTATGTTTATACGAATCATTGAATAAAAAACTCCTTTCCTTATGAGTTAAGAAAGGATAAACAATATACAATGCATGATAGATTCGACGTCTAAAGAGTCATTATCTCTTTGTTTAATCGAATCATTGAATAAAAAACTCATTTCTTTATAAGTTAAGAAAAGATAAACAACATATAATGCATGATAGATTCGACGTTTAAAGACTTATTATCTCTTCGTTTAATCGAATCATTGAATAAAGAACTCGTTTCTTTATGAGTTAAGAAAGGATAAACAACATATATTGCATGATAGATTCGATGTCTAAAGACTCATTATATATTCATTTAAACGAATCATTGAATAAATAACATGTTTCCTTATGAGTTAAGAAAGGATAAACAACATATAATGCATGATAGATTCGACGTTAGAAGACTTATTATCTCTTTGTTTAATCGAATCATTGAATAAAGAACTCGTTTCTTTATGAGTTAAGAAAGGATAAACAACATATAATGCATGATAGATTCGACGTCTAAAGACTCATTATCACTTCGTTTAATCGAATCATTGAATAAAGAACTCATTTCTTTATGAGTTATGAAAAATAAACTACATGTAATGCATGATAGATTCGACGTTTAAAGACTTATTATCTCTTCACTTAATCGAATCATTGAATAAAGAACTCATTTCCTTATGAGTTAAGAAAGGATAAACAACATATAATACAAGATAGATTCGACGTCTAAAGACTTATTATCACTTCGTTTAAACGAAATATTGAATAAAAACTCCTTTCCTTATGAGTTAAGAAAGGATAAACAATATATAATGCATGATAGATTCGACGTCTAAAGAGTCATTATCTCTTTGTTTAATCGAATCATTGAATAAAAAACTTATTTCTTTATGAGTTAAGATAAGAAAACAACATATAATGCATGATAGATTCGACGTTCAAAGACTTATTATCTCTTCGCTTAATCGAATCATTGAATAAAGAACTCGTTTCATTATGAGTTAAGAAAGGATAAACAACATATAATACATGATAGATTCGATGTCTAAAGACTCATTATTTCTTATTTTAATCGAATCATTGAATAAAGAACATGTTTCCTTAAGAGTTAAGAAAGGATAAACAACATATAATGCATGATAGATTCGACGTAAGAAGACTTATTATCTATTCGTTTAATCGAATCAATGAATAAAGAACTCTTTCATTATGAGTTAAGAAATGATAAACAACATATAATGTCACGCCCCAACCCGCAGGCGGAACGCGACAACCGCCACGTTAACCATAAATTTCGTGAAATGGGTGCACTCCACTCCACAAAGTTTATAGAAAATGTAAGGCTTGCTATCAAGTACCTGTAGAATTGAACAACTGATAACTACGGGTACAACCCAAGGACATCATTACATAAAGTATCAACAAGGATTTACAAAGGTACAAAATACCACGATGTAACTTAGTTTGAAGAAAATATATATGAGCGATATAACATCGCGAAAGTACAAAAAGAACATCAAGGGGGATCACAAAATATAAAATATACAAACTCGCCAATGGATCCGTCAATTAACATAAAAGAGAAAGTACCCAAAACCCCGATCGAATGATGAGCAAACGACAGGCAAACCTCCAACCAAAATGATATCAACAGCCTGAAAAGGAAGGAAATGATGGGGGTGAGCAAAACCACTAGCTCAGTGAGGTGATAAGCCGGTCACCCCAACCCTTATACGAAGCATGTACTCCCACTCGCGGTTCATAACATAAAATCCAATATTTCGTTCCACATCAATTATTATGTTTACTTAATATACAACTTAACAAAAATACAACCTATGAATGCATTTACAAATGCACAATTAGTTCAAACAAGATGTTATCACATAAAAGACGCGTGGGTAGCCAATATCCTCCTCAAACTGATCTCTCCGTCGAGAGTCAGTCCGAGCCCGTCACCGTTACTCTAGATAAAATGCACATTAATGTTCTTTCTCAACATGCCAAATGCTAAAGTTCACAATTCTATATCGATGTGAATACTTGAAATGAAAATATATAAACATATATGACATGCATGTCCACACCGGTGACGTTGGCTGAGCCTACAATAGACTGATTCATCTAACGATCACCTTCCAAAGTATGAGTATTTGGCAAATGGACAGGTGCCCCGTTAGATCTAACTCACCCGGGTTTGCCAAGCCATGGGCAACTTGATTGTCACTCTAACTCACCCGAACCGCGACAATTCGGGCTACTTAATCAATGTCGCTCCAACTCACCCGAACCGTGACCAATTCGGGCTACTTAACCTTAGTACCAGGTATACATATGCATATGCATCATAAGATGAATAACGACTCAAGTTAGAGTCTAAATGGCACACATGAATAACCAGAAATCAATCTGCAAATAATTCGCAATAAAGACTATCAGATATCGAGCCGGCAAGGCTCTTCAACATAAGTTAAAAATCAACAATACACATATGAAATAATATAAGATAATCAATGGACCATCTTAGGCCAATCAGGCTCTAACTAGAACAATCGAGCCAATCAGACTCTTTACCACATAACACACTACCAAAATAATTTTGTTATCAATTAACTAAAAATAAAATGAATGCAAATTTAACGAGGGTCCACACTTCCCACAAGAACCCGAATTATCAACTCACAAGGAAGTGATTAACTCTCTCCGGAGTCTGAAGTAGGTCCTTTGCCCTTCATCGACGGTTCTTTACCTAGAAAGGAGATGAGCAATTAAAGACAAATCAAATATAACTAACTATTAGCGGTAACATCGTCTTTCATTGTCAAAATATATCTTAATCGAGCTCGAGCGAGTCGATATTAAATAAGAACAGCCCGTATCTCCTCAACATCATCTCCCAATCTCACATAACCCGTTTCAGATCATTTCTTAAACAAAACGATAGGAAATAAATTTGAATTCGGCATAAATATTCTGAAATTTTTCAGCTAGCGGCAGTTTACAAGAAAAATCATAACTAATTGTAGAAAAATCGAATCATGGTGTTTCAAGTGGCTACAGAAAGCTAACACGTTCAGCTACATACAAAAATTGAGTTGTAAACTTCTGAGGTCAGTAGCTATGTCAAAATCAGTTCGAACAGCAGCTGCGAATTACCTAGCAGCAGTTTACGAGAAAAATCATAACTAATTGTAGAAAAATCGGATGGTGGCGTTTCAGGTGGCTACGGAAAGCTAACGAGTTCAGCTACGTATAGAAATTGAGTTTACAAATTTCAGAGATCAATAGCTATGTCGAAAGTAGTTCGAACAGTAGCTACGAATTTCCTCATATAAGGAAGAAAACCCAACAAAATCACAAAATCTTGGAGAAAGGAAGCTTAATTAACCTATTACTTACCTCAAAACAACTTAGAAACCACCTAGGATGAGGGTTGTAAGGGAGAATTTGATCAACAAGGGTTTCTCCTCTTCACTCTCTTCTTTCCCCTCTTTTGTTCTTCTCACTTTTCTTCTCCCGTACTCTTCTTTCTTTCTTTTCTTTTTTTTATATGTGTTGAGGCTATTAGAATGGGCTGGGCTTATTTCCATGTTATGCCATTTAAGTGGGCTGGACTTGGGCCAAATAAATAAATAAATAGGTTTTGGGCTCTAAAAACAAATCTAGGTCAACTTGGGCCAAAAATAAATAAATAGGTTTTGGGCTTTAAAAATAAATCTAGGTCAACTTGGGCCAAAAATAAATAAATAGGTTTTGGGCTTTCTAAAAAAAATAATCTAGTTAGGCTAAGATATTATAAAGTATCCCCTCCTCTAAAAAGTTTCGTCCTCGAAACGTAAACGTACCTAGAGATGAAAAGAGATGTGGATGTTGTTGACGCATGACTAACTCTGGTTCCCACGTTTCTTCTTCAATTCGATCACTTCTCCATAGAACTCTCACCATAGGAATGGATTTATTACGAAGCATTTTCTCTCGGCGATCTACAATTTGAACAGGTTGTACTTCGTACGATAGATTCTCCTTTAATACAACTGGGGGATATTCGAGCACGTGCGAAGGATCGGGTTCATATTTTCTAAGCATAGAGACATGGAAAACATCGTGAATCTTTGACAATTCGGATGGTAGCTCAAGTCGATACGCGACACGACCAATCCTTTGCACGATCGTAAACGGGCCAATATACCTTGGACTTAACTTTCCTCGACGACGAAATCGTAACACGCCCTTCCACGGAGAAACTTTTAGAAAAACTTTATCTCCTTCATTAAACTCCAAATCGCGCCTCCTATTATCTGCATAGCTTTTTTGTCGATCTTGCGCTGCCTTAAGTCTGTCTCGAATAAGTTGTATTTTTTCCTTCGCATCGTCGATAAGCTCTACTTGTTCGATTTGTCTCTCGCCAACCTCATCCCAAAAGAGCGGTGTTCGACACTTTCGGCCATATAGAGCTTCGTACGGGGGCATTCCAATGCTTGAATGATAACTGTTGTTATAAGCGAACTCCACCAAAGTCACGTACTTATCCCAGCTACCTCCTAAATTCAACACCACTGCACGTAACATGTCTTCTAGTGTCTGTATAGTTCTCTCTGACTGTCCATCAGTCTGTGGATGAAACGAGGTACTGAATAGTAATTTTGTACCTAGCGCTTTCTGCAGACTAGGCCAAAAACGGGAAGTGAATCTTGGATCACGATCAGATATGATTGACACTGGTACTCCGTGCAATCTCACGATCTCATCGACATATAACTTGGCAAGTTTCTCTAAAGATTCGTTGGTATGCACTGGAAGGAAATGTGCCGATTTCGTCAGACGATCGACAATGACCCAGATTGAGTCATGACCCTTTTGGGTTCGAGGTAAACCGGAAACAAAATCCATCGTGATGTTCTCCCATTTCCACTCAGGAATAGGTAGTGGTTGAAGCATGCCGGCTGGTTTTTGGTGTTCCGCTTTAATCTGTTGGCATGATAAGCACTTTGATACAAATTCAGCAATGTCCCGTTTCATACCTGGCCACCAATAATGCTCCCGAAGTGTTCTGTACATTTTGGTACTACCAGGATGCATAGCATAGGCTGAAGAATGGGCTTCCTCAAGAATAGCTCTACGAACATCAAGTTCTGATGGAACACAAACACGATTTTTAAAAGTAAGGAGTCCGTCATCCCGAATTTGAAATTCTGGTTCTTTTCCTTGATTTAGCTTCACCATCTTTTGTTGTAAATGAACATCGTGTGATTGTCTTTCTCGAATTTGCTCGAACAAGGTAGGTCTAACCTCAAATTTGGCAATTAAGGCGTAATCATTAGACTTTTCACAATCGAGCGAAATGTGTAAAGATTTAAATTGCTCCAACATAGGAAGATAAAAAGATTGAATCGAAGCAAGTGAGGTAGAAGACTTTCTACTCAGAGCATCTGCAACAACGTTCGCCTTGCCAGGATGATAATCGATGACTAAGTCATAGTCACTAATCAACTCCATCCATCGCCTTTGCCTGAGGTTGAGCTCCTTTTGTGTGGTGATATACTTTAAGCTCTTGTGATCAGTGAAAACCCGACAAGTGGCACCATACAGATAATGTCTCCAGATCTTCAATGCAAAGACGATTGCAGCCAACTCTAAATCGTGTGTAGGATAATTTTCTTCGTTCTTCTTCAATTGCCTTGAAGCGTAGGCAATAACCTTTCCTTCTTGCATGAGAACACATCCTAATCCTTGTCTCGAGGCGTCGCTATAAATGGTAAATTCTCCAATCGCTGGGTCTGGCAAAGCAAGAATAGGAGCTGAAACAAGTCGTCTTTTCAATTCTTGAAATGCTTCCTCGCATTCTTCACTCCATTCAAATTTTACCCCTTTCCGAGTCAATTTAGTCAAAGATGAAGCCAACAACGAAAAGTCTTTGACAAACCGTCGATAATATCCAGCTAATCCCAGAAAACTACGAATCTCTGTCACGTTCTTTGGATGCTCCCAATCTAGTATAGCTTGAATCTTCACTGGATCGACGTAGATTCCTTCTTTAGAAATGTGATGACCCAAAAAGCTTACCTCACGAAGCCAAAATTCACACTTCGAAAATTTAGCATAAAGCTGATTTTCTCTAAGAATGTTCAGAGCAATTCTTAGATGATGAGAATGCTCGTCATCTGATTTAGAATAAATAAGAATGTCATCAATGAAAATGATGACAAACATATCTAAATACGGCCGAAAGACCCGATTCATAAGATCCATAAAAGCTGCAGGAGCATTTGTGAGTCCAAAAGGCATAACACAGAATTCAAAATGACCGTATCTGGTTCGAAAAGCAGACTTAGGGATATCAGATTCCCTAATCTTGAGTTGGTGATAACCAGACCGCAAATCAATTTTTGTGAACACAGTTGCTCCTTGCAATTGATCAAATAGATCATCGATTCTCGGAAGAGGATATTTGTTCTTGATTGTCACCTTGTTCAATTGACGGTAGTCGACACATAGGCGAAATGATCCATCTTTCTTCTTGACAAAAAGAACTGGAGCACCCCAAGGAGATGTGCTAGGTCGTATGAATCCCTTCTCCAATAATTCTCCAAGTTGTTTCTGGAGTTCCTTAAGCTCAGCTGGCGACATTCGATATGGAGTAATCGATATAAGTGTGATTCCAGGAAGTACATCAATGGAAAAATCAATCTCTCGATTCGGAGGCTGTCCTGGTAAGTCTTCGGGAAATACATCAGGAAATTCATTCACGATCGGGATGTCATCTAGTTTAGTCTCAGAAAGAGAAGTATCGACAACAAATGCCAAGAATGCCTCACAACCCTTACGTATTAATTTATGCACAGTCAACATTGAAATAAAAGAGAGGGATCTCGTTTGAAGTTCACCTTCAAAAACAAGTTCTGAGAATCCTGGTCTACGAAAAATAACAAGTTTCTCGTGGCAGTCGAGAATTGCATAATGCGAAGAAAGCCAATCCATGCCAAGAATAACATCGAGATCAATCAAAGGCAATGGTATCAATTCAGCCTCTAGAATGACATCTTTGATCTTCAATGGACAACCAAGGAATACCGAATCACGAATTAGACGCTCTCCAAGAGGGGTATGAACTATGATTCCAGGTGACAAATGAGAGATAGGATAATCTAAGATCGCAGCAAGATCATCCCGGATATAAGACCTATCAGAACCTGGGTCAAATAAAGTGTAGACCTGATGGTCTCCCACAAACACATGGCCTAAAGAAGCAATATTAGGTGAGATTGTGATTTAAAAATTCGGAAAGATAAAATTTCTTACGAATGTTTTATTTGTAATCAAGTGGCATAACAAGGCGGGGTTAGATCTAACATGTGAAAATACTCGGATTATAAATTACCTATCACAACCTTCGGATCTGAGCGAGCCTCTTCCTGGGAAATATGAAATACTCTAGTTTGATTCCTTCCTTGCATAGGTGATCGAGTACTAGGGCCTCTTGAGGCATCAGGCACTCTGGTAGCTGCAGATCGAGTATCTCTGGGTGTAGAATATGTTAGTCTACCACGAGGCTGACCAGAACTCGGACTGTTCGCTCCCATAAGTTGAGGACAAGAACTTCGCATATGCCCCGGCTGTCGACACTGAAAACATACTTGAGGAGCCTTACAAGGGCCGTCATGATACTTTAAGCAATTCTGGCACTTTCGATTTTCACCAACCGATCTCGAGACATTGTTCCCGCCTCTACTAAACTGCTCCCGAGGTTGAGGAAAACTAATAGACACTGAACTTGGTGCGCCACGCGAAGATCCCACACCCCTATACACCTTCGATGCATTTCCTGGAAATGCGCTCCCTTGCCTTTTCTTTTGAGATCGTTCTGCAAGCTTATGTCTCGCCTGAACTAAACTTTCTACCCTCAGGGCTTCTTCTACGAGCTCGTCAAGACTCTCATACTTGTCTCCGGACTTGATGCGATCTCGAATATTTAGATTAAGACCATCTTCAAATCTCTTGCATAAGTCTCTCATCGTATATGACTCAGGAGCGAATTCTCGCAATTCTAGAAATTTGCTTTCATACTCCACAACCGACATAGTGCCTTGAAAGAGGTTGAAGAACTCCTTTCTCTTCTGATCCTTGATGTACTGAGAGAAGTATCGATCTTTGAATCGTTCCACAAAGATAGCCCACGTAATAGTAACCGAATATGTCTCTTTTAGATTCTGCCACCATCGTCGTGCGTCTGGGCCTAACAGCTTGGTCGCAATGACCACACGATAACATTCTTCAATCATCAAAGTGTCAAAGGTCTCTGTAATCTCCTTTAACCATGCCCCCGCTTTAGAAGCATCTCTTGTACCGTCAAATTTTGAAGTCCCCATGTTTTCAACTGCTTTCACTAAATCAGGTATGAAAAGTGCACCTCGAGAAGTAGGACCTACTAAAGCCATTTCTGGAGTAGAAACTGGTACATGAGATGTGGGTCGAATTAGTTCATTAGCACGAAGAACATCCTCAGTGACAGTTGTAGTGGTAGGAGTCGTCGTAGGTGGTGGAACACCATGTACTCGAATGTGATCATAATACAACTGGTACTGCTCTGGGGTCATCATGTGCTTAACACGCAACTGGGCCCGTGGTTGCTCTACCTGGGTAACCGGCACCCTATGATCAGAATTGATAGGGTCCGTAAATGTCGGATGAACGGCATGATCAGAAGAAACATGTCCTCGAGGTCCACGAGGAACAGAAGAGAGTAGAGGACTCGGAGGATCACGAGGAACGTGTCCTCGACCTCGACGACGAACTGGAGGTGCCATAATGACTGAAAGAAAGAAGGGAAAGAAAATGCAAGGTCAACATTAAGGTAATACGATACCTTAGGATGACATAGAAATAAAATTGGATCCATTAGCTCGACTCAAAAAGAATGAGAATCATATAACCAGGCTCTGATACCAAGAAAGTTGTCACGCCCCAACCCGCAGGCGGAACGCGACAACCGCCACGTTAACCATAAATTTCGTGAAATGGGTGCACTCCACTCCACAAAGTTTATAGAAAACGTAAGGCTTGCTATCAAGTACCTGTAGAATTGAACAACTGATAACTACGGGTACAACCCAAGGACATCATTACATAAAGTATCAACAAGGATTTACAAAGGTACAAAATACCACGATGTAACTTAGTTTGAAGAAAATATACATGAGCGATATAACATCGCGAAAGTACAAAAAGAACATCAAGGGGGATCACAAAATATAAAATATACAAACTCGCCAATGGATCCGTCAATTAACATAAAAGAGAAAGTACCCAAAACCCCGATCGAATGATGAGCAAACGACAGGCAAACCTCCAACCAAAATGATATCAACAGCCTGAAAAGGAAGGAAATGATGGGGGTGAGCAAAACCACTAGCTCAGTGAGGTGATAAGCCGGTCACCCCAACCCTTATACGAAGCATGTACTCCCACTCGCGGTTCATAACATAAAATCCAATATTTCGTTCCACATCAATTATTATGTTTACTTAATATACAACTTAACAAAAATACAACCTATGAATGCATTTACAAATGCACAATTAGTTCAAACAAGATGTTATCACATAAAAGACGCGTGGGTAGCCAATATCCTCCACAAACTGATCTCTCCGTCGAGAGTCAGTCCGAGCCCGTCACCGTTACTCTAGATAAAATGCACATTAATGTTCTTTCTCAACATGCCAAATGCTAAAGTTCACAATTCAATATCGATGTGAATACTTGAAATGAAAATATATAAACATATATGACATGCATGTCCACACCGGTGACGTTGGCTGAGCCTACAATAGACTGATTCATCTAACGATCACCTTCCAAAGTATGAGTATTTGGCAAATGGACAGGTGCCCCGTTAGATCTAACTCACCCGGGTTTGCCAAGCCATGGGCAACTTGATTGTCACTCTAACTCACCCGAACCGCGACAATTCGGGCTACTTAATCAATGTCGCTCCAACTCACCCGAACCGTGACCAATTCGGGCTACTTAACCTTAGTACCAGGTATACATATGCATATGTATCATAAGATGAATAACGACTCAAGTTAGAGTCTAAATGGCACACATGAATAACCAGAAATCAATCTGCAAATAATTCGCAATAAAGACTATCAAATATCGAGCCGGCAAGGCTCTTCAACATAAGTTAAAAATCAACAATACCCATATGAAATAATATAAGATAATCAATGGACCATCTTAGGCCAATCAGGCTCTAACTAGAACAATCGAGCAAATCAGACTCTTTACCACATAACACACTACCAAAATAATTTTGTTATCAATTAACTAAAAATAAAATGAATGCAAATTTATCGAGGGTCCACACTTCCCACAAGAGAAGGCGTTCCCGAATTATCAACTCACAAGGAAGTTATTAACTCTCTCCGGAGTCTGAAGTAGGTCCTTTGCCCTTCATCGACGGTTCTTTACCTAGAAAGGAGATGAGCAATTAAAGACAAATCAAATATAACTAACTATTAGCGGTAACATCGTCTTTCATTGTCAAAATAAATCTTAATCGAGCTCGAGTGTCACGCCCCAACCCGCAGGCGGAACGCGACAACCGCCACGTTAACCATAAATTTCGTGAAATGGGTGCACTCCACTCCACAAAGTTTATAGAAAACGTAAGGCTTGCTATCAAGTACCTATAGAATTGAACAACTGATAACTACGGGTACAACCCAAGGACATCATTACATAAAGTATCAACAAGGATTTACAAAGGTACAAAATACCACGATGTAACTTAGTTTGAAGAAAATATACATGAGCGATATAACATCGCGAAAGTACAAAAAGAACATCAAGGGGGATCACAAAATATAAAATATACAATCTTGCCAATGGATCCGTCAATTTACATAAAAGAGAAAGTACCCAAAACCCCGATCGAATGATGAGCAAACGATAGTCAAACCTCCAACCAAAACGATATCAACAGCCTGAAAAGGAAGGAAATGATGGGGGTGAGCAAAACCACTAGCTCAGTGAGGTGATAAGCCGGTCACCCCAACCCTTATACGAAGCATGTACTCCCGTTCGCGGTTCATAACATAAAATCCAATATTTCGTTCCACATCAATTATTATGTTTACTTAATATACAACTTAACAAAAATACAACCTATGAATGCATTTACAAATACACAATTAGTTCAAACAAGATGATAACACATGAAAGACGCGTGGGTAGCCAATATCCTCCTCAAACTGATCTCTCCGTCGATAGTCAGTCCGAGCCCGTCACCGTTACTCTAGATAAAATGCACATTAATGTTCTTTCTCAACATGCCAAATGCTAAAATTCACAATTCAATATCGATGTGAATACTTGAAATGAAAATATATAAACATATATGACATGCATGTCCACACCGGTGACGTTGGCTGAGCCTACAATAGACTGATTCATCTAACGATCACCTTCCAAAGTATGAGTATTTGGCAAATGGACAGGTGCCCCGTTAGATCTAACTCACCCGGGTTTGCCAAGCCATGGGCAACTTGTTTGTCACTCTAACTCACCCGAACCGCGACAATTCGGGCTACTTAATCAATGTCGCTCCAACTCACCCGAACCGTGACTAATTCGGGCTACTTAACCTTGGTACCAGGTATACATATGCATCATGAGATAAATAACAACTCAAGTCATAGTCTTAATTGGCACACAAGTCACAAGAATAACCAGAAATCAATCTGCAAATAATTCGCAATAAAGGCTATCAGATATCGAGCCGGCAAGGCTCTTCAACATAAGTTAAAATCAACAATACCCATATAAAATAATATAAGATAATCAATGGACCATCTTAGGCCAATCAGGCTCTAACTAGAACAATCGAGCCAATCAGACTCTTTACCACATAACATATTACCAAAATAATTTTGTTATCAATTAACTAAAAATAAAATGAATGCAAATTTAACGAGGGTCCACACTTCCCACAAGAGAAGGCGTTCCCGAATTATCAACTCACAAGGAAGTGATTAACTCTCTCCGGAGTCTGAAGTAGGTCCTTTGCCCTTCGTCGATGGTTCTTTACCTAGAAAGGAGATGAGCAATTAAAGACAAATCAAATATAACTAACTATTAGCAGTAACATCGTCTTTCATTGTCAAAATAAATCTTAATCGAGCTTGAGCGAGTCGATATTAAATAAGAACAGTCCGTATCTCCTCAACATCATCTCCCAATCTCACATAACCCGTTTCAGATCATTTCTTAAACAAAACGATAGGAAATAAATTTGAATTCGACATAAATATTCTGAAATTTTCCAGCTAGCGGCAGTTTACAAGAAAAATCATAACTAATTGTAGAAAGATCGAATTAAGGAGTTTCAAGTGGCTACAGAAAGCTAACAAGTTCGGCTACATACAGAAATTGAGTTTGTAAACTTCTGAGGTCAGTAGCTATGTCAGAATCAGTTCGAACAGCAGCTGCGAATTGCCTAGCAGCAGTTTACGAGAAAAATCATAACTAATTGTAGAAAAATCGGATGGAGGCGTTTCAGGTGGTTACGGAAAGCTAACAAGTTCAGCTACGTATAGAAATTGAGTTTACAAATTTCAGAGATCAATAGCTATGTCGAAAGTAGTTCGAACAGTAGCTACGAATTTCCTCATATAAGGAAGAAAACCCAACAAAATCACAAAATTTTGGAGAAAGGAAGCTTAATTAACCTATTACTTACCTCAAAACAACTTAAAAACCACCTAGGATGAGGGTTGTAAGGGAGAATTTGATCAACAAGGGTTTCTCCTCTTCACTCTCTTCTTTCCCCTCTTTTGTTCTTCTCACTTTTCTTCTCCCGTACTCTTCTTTCTTTCTTTTCTTTTTTTTTTTATATGTGTTGAGGCTATTAGAATGGGCTGGGCTTATTTCCATGTTATGCCATTTAAGTAGTCACGCCCCAACCCGCAGGCGGAACGCGACAACCGCCACGTTAACCATAAATTTCGTGAAATGGGTGCACTCCACTCCACAAAGTTTATAGAAAACGTAAGGCTTGCTATCAAGTACCTGTAGAATTGAACAACTGATAACTACGGGTACAACCCAAGGACATCATTACATAAAGTATCAACAAGGATTTACAAAGGTACAAAATACCACGATGTAACTTAGTTTGAAGAAAATATACATGAGCGATATAACATCGCGAAAGTACAAAAAGAACATCAAGGGGGATCTCAAAATATAAAATATACAATCTCGCCAATGGATCCGTGAATTTACATAAAAGAGAAAGTACCCAAAACCCCGATCGAATGATGAGCAAACGATAGGCAAACCTCCAACCAAAACGATATCAATAGCCTGGAAAGGAAGGAAATGATGGGGGTGAGCAAAACCACTAGCTCAGTGAGGTGATAAGCCGGTCACCCCAACCCTTATACGAAGCATGTACTCCCACTCGCGGTTCATAACATAAAATCCAATATTTCGTTCCACATCAATTATTATGTTTACTTAATATACAACTTAACAAAAATACAACCTATGAATGCATTTACAAATACACAATTAGTTCAAACAAGATGTTATCACATAAAAGACGCGTGGGTAGCCAATATCCTCCTCAAACTGATCTCTCCGTCGAGAGTCAGTCCGAGCCCGTCACCGTTACTCTAGATAAAATGCACATTAATGTTCTTTCTCAACATACCAAATGCTAAAGTTCACAATTCAATATCGATGTGAATACTTGAAATAAAAATATATAAACATATATGACATGCATGTCCACACCGGTGACGTTGGCTGAGCCTACAATAGACTGATTCATCTAACGATCACCTTCCAAAGTATGAGTATTTGGCAAATGGACAGGTGCCCCGTTAGATCTAACTCACCCGGGTTTGCCAAGCCATGGGCAACTTGATTGTCACTCTAACTCACCCGAACCGCAACAATTCGGGCTACTTAATCAATGTCGCTCCAACTCACCCGAACCGTGGCCAATTCGGGCTACTTAACCTTGGTACCAGGTATACATATGCATATGCATCATAAGATGAATAAGGACTCAAGTTAGAGTCTAAATGGCACACATGAATAACCAGAAATCAATCTGCAAATAATTCGCAATAAAGACTATCAAATATCGAGCCGGCAAGGCTCTTCAACATAAGTTAAAAATCAACAATACCCATATGAAATAATATAAGATAATCAATGGACCATCTTAGGCCAATCAGGCTCTAACTAGAACAATCGAGCCAATCAGACTCTTTACCACATAACACACTACCAAAATAATTTTGTTATCAATTAACTAAAAATAAAATGAATGCAAATTTAACGAGGGTCCACACTTCCCACAAGAGAAGGCGTTCCCGAATTATCAACTCACAAGGAAGTGATTAACTCTCTCCGGAATCTGAAGTCGGTCCTTTGCCCTTCGTCGACGGTTCTTTACCTAGAAAGGAGATGAGCAATTAAAGACAAATCAAATATAACTAACTATTAGCGGTAACATCGTCTTTCATTGTCAAAATAAATCTTAATCGAGCTTGAGCGAGTCGATATTAAATAAGAACAGCCCGTATCTCCTCAACATCATCTCCCAATCTCACATAACCCGTTTCAGATCATTTCTTAAACAAAACGATAGGAAGTAAATTTGAATTCGACATAACTATTCTGAAATTTTCCAGCTAGCGGCAGTTTACAAGAAAAATCATAACTAATTGTAGAAAAATCGAATCATGGTGTTTCAAGTGGCTACAGAAAGCTAACACGTTCAGCTACATACAGAAATTGAGTTTGTAAACTTCTGAGGTCAATAGCTATGTCAAAATCAGTTCGAACAGCAGCTGCGAATTACCTAGCAGCAGTTTACGAGAAAAATCATAACTAATTGTAGACAAATCGGATGGAGGCGTTTCAGGTGGCTACGGAAAGCTAACGAGTTCAGCTACGTATAGAAATTGAGTTTATAATTTTAGAGATCAATAGCTATGTCGAAAGTAGTTCGAACAGTAGCTACGAATTTCCTCATATAAGGAAGAAAACCCAGCAAAATCACAAAATCTTGGAGAAAGGAAGCTTAATTAACCTATTACTTACCTCAAAACAACTTAGAAACCACCTAGGATGAGGGTTGTAAGGGAGAATTTGATCAACAAGGGTTTCTCCTCTTCACTCTCTTCTTTCCCCTCTTTTGTTCTTCTCACTTTTCTTCTCCCGTACTCTTCTTTCTTTCTTTTCTTTTTTTTTATATGTGTTGAGGCTATTAGAATGGGCTGGGCTTATTTCCATGTTATGCCATTTAAGTGGGCTGGACTTGGGCCAAATAAATAAATAAATAGGTTTTGGGCTCTAAAAACAAATCTAGGTCAACTTGGGCCAAAAATAAATAAATAGGTTTTGGGCTTTAAAAACAAATCTAGGTCAACTTGGGCCAAAAATAAATAAATAGGTTTTGGGCTTTCTAAAAAAAATAATCTAGTTAGGCTAAGATATTATAAAGTATCCCCTCCTCTAAAAAGTTTCGTCCTCGAAACGTAAACGTACCTAGAGATGAAAAGAGATGTGGATGTTGTTGACGCATGACTAACTCTGGTTCCCACGTTTCTTCTTCAATTCGATCACTTCTCCATAGAACTCTCACCATAGGAATGGATTTATTACGAAGCATTTTCTCTCGGCGATCTACAATTTGAACAGGTTGTACTTCGTACGATAGATTCTCCTTTAATACAACTGGGGGATATTCGAGCACGTGCGAAGGATCGGGTTCATATTTTCTAAGCATAGAGACATGGAAAACATCGTGAATCTTTGACAATTCGGATGGTAGCTCAAGTCGATACGCGACACGACCAATCCTTTGCACGATCGTAAACGGGCCAATATACCTTGGACTTAACTTTCCTCGACGGCGAAATCGTAACACGCCCTTCCACGGAGAAACTTTTAGAAAAACTTTATCTCCTTCATTAAACTCCAAATCGCGCCTCCTATTATCTGCGTAGCTTTTTTGTCGATCTTGCGCTGCCTTAAGTCTGTCTCGAATAAGTTGTATTTTTTCCTTCGCATCTTCGATAAGCTCTACTTGTTCGATTTGTCTCTCGCCAACCTCATCCCAAAAGAGCGGTGTTCGACACTTTCGGCCATATAGAGCTTCGTACGGGGGCATTCCAATGCTTGAATGATAACTGTTGTTATAAGCGAACTCCACCAAAGTCACGTACTTATCCCAGCTACCTCCTAAATTCAACACCACTGCACGTAACATGTCTTCTAGTGTCTGTATAGTTCTCTCTGACTGTCCATCAGTCTGTGGATGAAACGAGGTACTGAATAGTAATTTTGTACCTAGCGCTTTCTGCAGACTAGGCCAAAAACGGGAAGTGAATCTTGGATCACGATCAGATATGATTGACACTGGTACTCCGTGCAATCTCACGATCTCATCGACATATAACTTGGCAAGTTTCTCTAAAGATTCGTTGGTATGCACTGGAAGGAAATGTGCCGATTTTGTCAGACGATCGACAATGACCCAGATTGAGTCATGACCCTTTTGGGTTCGAGGTAAACCGGAAACAAAATCCATCGTGATGTTCTCCCATTTCCACTCAGGAATAGGTAGTGGTTGAAGCATGCCGGCTGGTTTTTGGTGTTCCGCTTTAATCTGTTGGCATGATAAGCACTTTGATACAAATTCAGCAATGTCCCGTTTCATACCTGGCCACCAATAATGCTCCCGAAGTGTTCTGTACATTTTGGTACTACCAGGATGCATAGCATAGGCTGAAGAATGGGCTTCCTCAAGAATAGCTCTACGAACATCAAGTTCTGATGGAACACAAACACGATTTTTAAAAGTAAGGAGTCTGTCATCCCGAATTTGAAATTCTGGTTCTTTTCCTTGATTTAGCTTCACCATCTTTTGTTGTAAATGTACATCGTGTGATTGTCTTTCTCGAATTTGCTCGAACAAGGTAGGTCTAACCTCAAATTTGGCAATTAAGGCGTAATCATTAGACTTTTCATAATCGAGCGAAATGTGTAAAGATTTAAATTGCTCCAACATAGGAAGATAAAAAGATTGAATCGAAGCAAGTGAGGTAGAAGACTTTCTACTCAGAGCATCTGCAACAACGTTCGCCTTGCCAGGATGATAATCGATGACTAAGTCATAGTCACTAATCAACTCCATCCATCGCCTTTGCCTGAGGTTGAGCTCCTTTTGTGTGGTGATATACTTTAAGCTCTTGTGATCAGTGAAAACCCGACAAGTGGCACCATACAGATAATGTCTCCAGATCTTCAATGCAAAGACGATTGCAGCCAACTCTAAATCGTGTGTAGGATAATTTTCTTCGTTCTTCTTCAATTGCCTTGAAGCGTAGGCAATAACCTTTCCTTCTTGCATGAGAACACATCCTAATCCTTGTCTCGAGGCGTCGCTATAAATGGTAAATTCTCCAATCGCTGGGTCTGGCAAAGCAAGAATAGGAGCTGAAACAAGTGTCTTTTCAATTCTTGAAATGCTTCCTCGCATTCTTCACTCCATTCAAATTTTATCCCTTTCCGAGTCAATTTAGTCAAAGATGAAGCCAACAACGAAAAGTCTTTGACAAACCGTCGATAATATCCAGCTAATCCCAGAAAACTACGAATCTCTGTCACGTTCTTTGGATGCTCCCAATCTAGTATAGCTTGAATCTTCACTGGATCGACGTAGATTCCTTCTTTAGAAATGTGATGACCCAAAAAGCTTACCTCACGAAGCCAAAATTCACACTTCGAAAATTTAGCATAAAGCTGATTTTCTCTAAGAATGTTCAGAGCAATTCTTAGATGATGAGAATGCTCGTCATCTGATTTAGAATAAATAAGAATGTCATCAATGAAAATGATGACAAACATATCTAAATACGGCCGAAAGACCCGATTCATAAGATCCATAAAAGCTGCAGGAGCATTTGTGAGTCCAAAAGGCATAACACAGAATTCAAAATGACCATATCTGGTTCGAAAAGCAGACTTAGGGATATCAGATTCCCTAATCTTGAGTTGGTGATAACCAGACCGCAAATCAATTTTTGTGAACACAGTTTATAATATCTTAGCCAAACTAGATTATTTTTTTTAGAAAGCCCAAAACCTATTTATTTATTTTTGGCCCAAGTTGACCTAGATTTGTTTTTAAAGCCCAAAACCTATTTATTTATTTTTGGCCCAAGTTGACCTAGATTTGTTTTTAGAGCCCAAAACCTATTTATTTATTTATTTGGCCCAAGTCCAGCCCACTTAAATGGCATAACATGGAAATAAGCCCAGCCCATTCTAATAGCCTCAACACATATAAAAAAAAAAAAAAAGAAAGAAAGAAGAGTACGGGAGAAGAAAAGTGAGAAGAACAAAAGAGGGGAAAGAAGAGAGTGAAGAGGAGAAACCCTTGTTGATCAAATTCTCCCTTACAACCCTCATCCTAGGTGGTTTCTAAGTTGTTTTGAGGTAAGTAATAGGTTAATTAAGCTTCCTTCCTCCAAGATTTTGTGATTTTGTTGGGTTTTCTTCCTTATATGAGGAAATTCGTAGCTACTGTTCGAACTACTTTCGACATAGCTATTGATCTCTGAAATTTGTAAACTCAATTTCTATACGTAGCTGAACTCGTTAGCTTTCCGTAACCACCTGAAACGCCTCCATCCGATTTTTCTACAATTAGTTATGATTTTTCTCGTAAACTGCTGCTAGGTAATTCGCAGCTGCTGTTCGAACTGATTCTGACATAGCTACTGACCTCAGAAGTTTACAAACTCAATTTCTGTATGTAGCTGAACTTGTTAGCTTTCTGTAGCCACTTGAAACTCCTTAATTCGATCTTTCTACAATTAGTTATGATTTTTCTTGTAAACTGCCGCTAGCTGGAAAATTTCAGAATATTTATGTCGAATTCAAATTTATTTCCTATCGTTTTGTTTAAGAAATGATCTGAAACGGGTTATGTGAGATTGGGAGATGATGTTGAGGAGATACGGGCTGTTCTTTTTTAATATCGACTCGCTCAAGCTCGATTAAGATTTATTTTGACAATGAAAGACGATGTTACTGCTAATAGTTAGTTATATTTGATTTGTCTTTAATTGCTCATCTCCTTTCTAGGTAAAGAACCATCGACGAAGGGCAAAGGACCTACTTCAGACTCCGGAGAGAGTTAATCACTTCCTTGTGAGTTGATAATTCGGGAACGCCTTCTCTTGTGGGAAGTGTGGACCCTCGTTAAATTTGCATTCATTTTATTTTTAGTTAATTGATAACAAAATTATTTTGGTAGTGTGTTATGTGGTAAAGAGTCTGATTGGCTCGATTGTTCTAGTTAGAGCCTGATTGGCCTAAGATGGTCCATTGATTATCTTATATTATTTCATATGGGTATTGTTGATTTTTAACTTATGTTGAAGAGCCTTGCCGGCTCGATATCTGATAGCCTTTATTGCGAATTATTTGCAGATTGATTTCTGGTTATTCTTGTGACTTGTGTGCCAATTAAGACTATGACTTGAGTTGTTATTTATCTCATGATGCATATGTATACCTGGTACCAAGGTTAAGTAGCTCGAATTGGTCACGGTTCGGGTGAGTTGGAGCGACATTGATTGAGTAGCCCGAATTGTCGCGGTTCGGGTGAGTTAGAGTGACAAACAAGTCGCCCGTGGCTTGGCAAACCCGGGTGAGTTAGATCTAATGGGGCACCTGTCCATTTGCTAAATATTGATACTTTGGAAGGTGATCATTAGATAAATCAGTCTATTATAGGCTCAGTCAACGTCACCAGTGTGGGACATGCATGTCATATATGTTTATATGTTTGATCATTTCAGGGATTACATCGATATTTTATTGTGAATTTTAGCACTTGGTGTGCATTGAGGAAGAACATTAACATGCATTTTGTCTAGAGTAACGGTGACGGGCTCGGACTGACTCTCGACGGAGAGATCAGTTCGAGGAGGATATTGGCTACCCACGCGTCTTTTATGTGATAACATCTTGTTTGAACTAATTGTGTATTAGTAAATGCATTCATAGGTTGTATTTTTCGTTAAGTTGTATATTATGTAAACATAATAATTGATGTGGAACAAAATATTGGATTTTATGTTGTGAACTACGAACGGGAGTACATGCTTCGTATAAGGGTTGGGGTGACCGGCTTATCACCTCACTGAGCTAGTGGTTTTGCTCACCCCCATCATTTCCTTCCTTTTCAGGCTGTTGATATCGTTTTGGTTGGAGGTTTGCCTATCGTTTGCTCATCATTCGATCGGGGTTTTGGGTACTTTCTCTTTTATGTAAATTGACGGATCCATTGGCGAGATTGTATATTTTATATTTTGTGATCCCCCTTGATGTTCTTTTTGTACTTTCGCGATGTTATATCGCTCATGTATATTTTCTTCAAACTAAGTTACATCGTGGTATATTGTACCTTTGTAAATCCTTGTTGATACTTTATGTAATGATGTCCTTGGGTTGTACCCGTAGTTATCAGTTGTTCAATTCTACAGGTACTTGATAGCAAGCCTTACGTTTTCTATAAACTTTGTGGAGTGGAGTGCACCCATTTCACGAAATTTATGGTTAACGTGGCGGTTGTCGCGTTCCGCCTGCGGGTTGGGGCGTGACAACTTTCTTGGTATCAAAGCCTGGTTATATGATTCTCATTCTTTTTGAGTCGAGCTAATGGATCCAATTTTGTTTCTATGTCATCCTAAGGTATCGTATTACCTTAATGTTGACCTTGCATTTTTTTTCCCTTCTTTCTTTCAGTCATTATGGCACCTCCAGTTCGTCGTCGAGGTCGAGGTCGAGGACACGTTCCTCATGATCCTCCGAGTCCTCTACTCTCTTCTGTTCCTCGTGGACCTCGAGGACATGTTTCTTCTGATCATGCCGTTCATCCGACATTTACGGACCCTATCAATTCTGATCATAGGGTGCCGGTTACCCAGGTAGAGCAACCACGGGCCCAGTTGCGTGTTGAGCACATGATGACCCCAGAGCAGTACCAGTTGTATTATGATCACATCCGAGTACATGGTGTTCCACCACCTACGACGGCTTCTACGACTACAACTGTCACTGAGGATGTTCTTCGCGCTAATGCACCAATTCGACCTACATCTCATGTACCAGTTTCTACTCCAGAAATGGCTTTAGTAGGTCCTACTTCTCGAGGTGCACTTTTTATACCTGATTTGGTGAAAGCAGTTGAAAACATGGGGACTTCAAAATTTGACGGTACAAGAGATGCTTCTAAAGCGGGGGCATGGTTAAAGGAGATTACAGAGACCTTTGACACCTTGATGATTGAAGAATGTTATCGTGTGGTCATTGCGACCAAGCTGTTAGGCCCCGACGCACGACGATGGTGGCATAATCTATAAGAGACATCTTCGGTTACTATTACGTGGGCTATCTTTGTGGAACGATTCAAAGATCGATACTTCTCTCAGTACATCAAGGATCAGAAGAGAAAGGAGTTCTTCAACCTCTTTCAAGGCACTATGTCGGTTGTGGAGTATGAAAGCAAATTTCTGGAATTGCGAGAATTCGCTCCTGAGTCATATACGACGAGAGACTTATGCAAGAGATTTGAAGATGGTCTTAATCTAAATATTCGAGATCGCATCAAGTCCGGAGACAAGTACGAAAGTCTTGACGAGCTTGTAGAAGAAGCCCTGAGGGTAGAAAGTTTAGTTCAGGCGAGATATAAGCTTGCAGAACGATCTCAAAAGAAAAGGCAAGGGAGCGCATTTCCAGGAAATGCATCGAAGGTGTATAGGGGTGTGGGATCTTCGCGTGGCGCACCAAGTTCAGTGTCTATTAGTTTTCCTCAACCTCGGGAGCAGTTTAGTAGAGGCGGGAGCAATGTCTCGGGATCAGTTGGTGAAAATCGCAAGTGCCAGAATTGATTAAAGTATCATGACGGCCCTTGTAAGGCTCCTCAAGTATGTTTTCAGTGTCGACAGCCGGGCCATATGCGAAGTTCTTGTCCTCAACTTATGGGAGCGAGTAGTCAGAGTTCTGGTCAGCCTCGTGGTAGACTAACATATTCTACACCCAGAGATACTCGATCTGCAGCTACCAGAGTGCCTGAAGCCTCAAGCGGCCCTAGTACTAGATCACCTATGCAAGGAAGGAATCAAACTAGAGTATTTCATATTTCCCAGGAAGAGGCTCGCTCAGATCCGAAGGTTGTGACAGGTAATTTATAATCTGAATATTTTCACATGATAGATCTAACTCCGCCTTGTTATGCCACTTGATTACAAATAAAACATTCGTAAGAAATTTTATCTTTCCGAATTTTTAAATCACAATTTCACCTAATATTGCTTCTTTAGGCCATGTGTTTGTGGGAGACCATCAGGTCTACACTTTATTTGACCCAGGTTCTGATAGGTCTTATATCCGGGATGATCTTGCTGCGATCTTAGATTATCCTATCTCTCATTTGTCACCTGGAATCATAGTTCATACCCCTCTTGGAGAGCGTCTAATTCGTGATTCGGTGTTTCTTGGTTGTCCATTGAAGATCAAAGATGTCATTCTAGAGGCTGAATTGATACCATTGCCTTTGATTGATCTCGATGTTATTCTTGGCATGGATTGGCTTTCTTCTCATCATGCAATTCTCGACTGCCACGAGAAGCTTGTTATTTTTCATAGACCAGGATTCTCAGAACTTGTTTTTGAAGGTGAACTTCAAACGAGATCCCTTTCTTTTATTTCAATGTTGACTGCGCATAAATTAATACGTAAGGGTTGTGAGGCATTCTTGGCATTTGTTGTCGATACTTCTCTTTCTGAGACTAAACTAGATGACATCCCGATCGTGAATGAATTTCCTGATGACTTTCCCGAAGACTTACCAGGACAGCCTCCGAATCGAGAGATTGATTTTTCCATTGATGTACTTCCTGGAATCACACCTATATCGATTACTCCATATCGAATGTCGCCAGCTGAGCTTAAGGAACTCCAGAAACAACTTGGAGAATTATTGGAGAAGGGATTCATACGTCCTAGCACATCTCCTTGGGGTGCTCCAGTTCTTTTTGTCAAGAAGAAAGATGGATCATTTCGCCTATGTGTCGACTACCGTCAATTGAACAAGGTGACAATCAAGAACAAATATCCTCTTCCGAGAATTGATGATCTATTTGATCAATTACAAGGAGCAACTGTGTTCTCAAAAATTGATTTGCGGTCTGGTTATCACCAACTCAAGATTAGGGAATCTGATATCCCTAAGTCTGCTTTTCGAACCAGATACGGTCATTTTGAATTCTGTGTTATGCCTTTTGGACTCACAAATGCTCCTGCAGCTTTTATGGATCTTATGAATCGGGTCTTTCGGCCGTATTTAGATATGTTTGTCATCATTTTCATTGATGACATTCTTATTTATTCTAAATCAGATGACGAGCATTCTCATCATCTAAGAATTGCTCTGAACATTCTTAGAGAAAATCAGCTTTATGCTAAATTTTCGAAGTGTGAATTTTGGCTTCGTGAGGTAAGCTTTTTGGGTCATCACATTTCTAAAGAAGGAATCTACGTCGATCCAGTGAAGATTCAAGCTATACTAGATTGGGAGCATCCAAAGAACGTGACAGAGATTCGTAGTTTTCTGGGATTAGCTGGATATTATCGACGGTTTGTCAAAGACTTTTCGTTGTTGGCTTCATCTTTGACTAAATTGACTCGGAAAGGGGTAAAATTTGAATGGAGTGAAGAATGCGAGGAAGCATTTCAAGAATTGAAAAGACGACTTGTTTCAGCTCCTATTCTTGCTTTGCCAGACCCAGCGATTGGAGAATTTACCATTTATAGCGACGCCTCGAGACAAGGATTAGGATGTGTTCTCATGCAAGAAGGAAAGGTTATTGCCTACGCTTCAAGGCAATTGAAGAAGACCGAAGAAAATTATCCTACACACGATTTAGAGTTGGCTGCAATCGTCTTTGCATTGAAGATCTGGAGACATTATCTGTATGGTGCCACTTGTCGGGTTTTCACTGATCACAAGAGCTTAAAGTATATCACCACACAAAAGGAGCTCAACCTCAGGCAAAGGCGATGGATGGAGTTGATTAGTGACTATGACTTAGTCATCGATTATCATCCTGGCAAGGCGAACGTTGTTGCAGATGCTCTGAGTAGAAAGTCTTCTACCTCACTTGCTTCGATTCAATCTTTTTATCTTCCTATGTTGGAGTAATTTAAATCTTTACACATTTCGCTCGATTATGAAAAGTCTAATGATTACGCCTTAATTGCCAAATTTGAGGTTAGACCTACCTTGTTCGAGCAAATTCGAGAAAGACAATCACACGATGTTTATTTACAACAAAAAATGGTGAAGCTAAATCAAGGAAAAGAACCAGAATTTCAAATTCGGGATGACGGACTCCTTACTTTTAAAATCGTGTTTGTGTTCCATCAGAACTTGATGTTCGTAGAGCTATTCTTGAGGAAGCCCATTCTTCAGCCTATGCTATGCATCCTGGTAGTACCAAAATGTACAGAACACTTCGAGAGCATTATTGGTGGCCAGGTATGAAACGGGACATTGCTGAATTTGTATCAAAGTGCTTATCATGCCAACAGATTAAAGCTGAGCACCAAAAACCAGCCGGCATGCTTCAACCACTACCTATTCCTGAGTGGAAATGGGAGAACATCACGATGGATTTTGTTTCCGGGTTACCTCGAACCCAAAAGGGTCATGACTCAATCTGGGTCATTGTCGATCGTCTGACAAAATCGGCACATTTCCTTCCAGTGCATACCAACGAATCTTTAGAGAAACTTGCCAAGTTATATGTCGATGAGATCATGAGATTGCACGGAGTACCAGTGTCAATCATATCTGATCGTGATCCAAGATTCACTTCCCGTTTTTGGCCTAGTCTGCAGAAAGCGCTAGGTACAAAATTACTATTCAGTACCTCGTTTCATCCACAGACTGATGGACAGTCAGAGAGAACTATACAGACACTAGAAGACATGCTACGTGCAGTGGTGTTGAATTTAGGAGGTAGCTGGGATAAGTACGTGACTTTGGTGGAGTTCGCTTATAACAACAGTTATCATTCAAGCATTGGAATGCCCCCGTACGAAGCTCTGTATGGCCGAAAGTGTCGAACACCGCTCTTTTGGGATGAGGTTGGCGAGAGACAAATCGAACCAGTAGAGCTTATCGAAGATGCGAAGGAAAAAATACAACTTATTCGAGACAGACTTAAGGCAGCGCAAGATCGACAGAAAAGCTATGCAGATAATAGGAGGCGCGATTTGGAGTTTAATGAAGGCGACAAAGTTTTTCTAAAAGTTTCTCCGTGGAAGGGCGTGTTGCGATTCCGCCGTCGAGGAAAGTTGAGTCCAAGGTATATTGGACCGTTTACAATCGTGCAAAGGATTGGTCGTGTCGCGTATCGACTTGAGCTACCATCTGAATTGTCAAAGATTCATGATGTCTTCCATGTCTCTATGCTTAGAAAATATGAACCAGATCCTTCGCATGTGCTCGAATATCCCCCAGTTGTATTAAAGGAGAATCTATCGTACGAAGTACAACCTGTTCAAATTGTAGATCGCCGAGAGAAAATGCTTCGTAATAAATCCATTCCTATGGTGAGAGTTCTATGGAGAAGTGATCGAATTGAAGAAGAAACGTGGGAACCAGAGTCAGCCATGCGTCAACAACATCCACATCTCTTTTCATCTCTAGGTACGTTTACGTTTCGAGGACGAAACTTTTTAGAGGAGGGGATACTTTATAATATCTTAGCCAAACTAGATTATTTTTTTTAGAAAGCCCAAAACCTATTTATTTTTTTTTGGCCCAAGTTGACCTAGATTTGTTTTTAAAGCCCAAAACCTATTTATTTATTTTTGGCCCAAGTTGACCTAGATTTGTTTTTAGAGCCCAAAACCTATTTATTTATTTATTTGGCCCAAGTCCAGCCCACTTAAATGGCATAACATGGAAATAAGCCCAGCCCATTCTAATAGCCTCAACACATATAAAAAAAAAAAAAAAAGAAAGAAAGAAGAGTACGGGAGAAGAAAAGTGAGAAGAACAAAAGAGGGGAAAGAAGAGAGTGAAGAGGAGAAACCCTTGTTGATCAAATTCTCCCTTACAACCCTCATCCTAGGTGGTTTCTAAGTTGTTTTGAGGTAAGTAATAGGTTAATTAAGCTTCCTTCCTCCAAGATTTTGTGATTTTGTTGGGTTTTCTTCCTTATATGAGGAAATTCGTAGCTACTGTTCGAACTAGTTTCGAAATAGCTATTGATCTCTGAAATTTGTAAACTCAATTTCTATACGTAGCTGAACTCGTTAGCTTTCCGTAACCACCTGAAACGCCTCCATCCGATTTTTCTACAATTAGTTATGATTTTTCTCGTAAACTGCTGCTAGGTAATTCGCAGCTGCTGTTCGAACTGATTCTGACATAGCTACTGACCTCAGAAGTTTACAAACTCAATTTCTGTATGTAGCTGAACTTGTTAGCTTTCTGTAGCCACTTGAAACTCCTTAATTCGATCTTTCTACAATTAGTTATGATTTTTCTTGTAAACTGCCGCTAGCTGGAAAATTTCAGAATATTTATGTCGAATTCAAATTTATTTCCTATCGTTTTGTTTAAGAAATGATCTGAAACGGGTTATGTGAGATTGGGAGATGATGTTGAGGAGATACGGGCTGTTCTTATTTAATATCGACTCGCTCAAGCTCGATTAAGATTTATTTTGACAATGAAAGACGATGTTACTGCTAATAGTTAGTTATATTTGATTTGTCTTTAATTGCTCATCTCCTTTCTAGGTAAAGAACCATTGACGAAGGGCAAAGGACCTACTTCAGACTCCGGAGAGAGTTAATCACTTCCTTGTGAGTTGATAATTCGGGAACACCTTCTCTTGTGGGAAGTGTGGACCCTCGTTAAATTTGCATTCATTTTATTTTTAGTTAATTGATAACAAAATTATTTTGGTAGTGTGTTATGTGGTAAAGAGTCTGATTGGCTCGATTGTTCTAGTTAGAGCCTGATTGGCCTAAGATGGTCCATTGATTATCTTATATTATTTCATATGGGTATTGTTGATTTTTAACTTATGTTGAAGAGCCTTGCCGGCTCGATATCTGATAGCCTTTATTGCGAATTATTTGCAGATTGATTTTGGTTATTCTTGTGACTTGTGTGCCAATTAAGACTATGACTTGAGTTGTTATTTATCTCATGATGCATATGTATACCTGGTACCAAGGTTAAGTAGCTCGAATTGGTCACGGTTCGGGTGAGTTGGAGCGACATTGATTGAGTAGCCCGAATTGTCGCGGTTCGGGTGAGTTAGAGTGACAAACAAGTCGCCCGTGGCTTGGCAAACCCGGGTGAGTTAGATCTAATGGGGCACCTGTCCATTTGCTAAATATTGATACTTTGGAAGGTGATCATTAGATAAATCAGTCTATTATAGGCTCAGTCAACGTCACCAGTGTGGGACATGCATGTCATATATGTTTATATGTTTGATCATTTCAGGGATTACATCGATATTTTATTGTGAATTTTAGCACTTGGTGTGCATTGAGGAAGAACATTAACATGCATTTTGTCTAGAGTAACGGTGACGGGCTCGGACTGACTCTCGACGGAGAGATCAGTTCGAGGAGGATATTGGCTACCCACGCGTCTTTTATGTGATAACATCTTGTTTGAACTAATTGTGTATTAGTAAATGCATTCATAGGTTGTATTTTTCGTTAAGTTGTATATTATGTAAACATAATAATTGATGTGGAACAAAATATTGGATTTTATGTTGTGAACTACGAACGGGAGTACATGCTTCGTATAAGGGTTGGGGTGACCGGCTTATCACCTCACTGAGCTAGTGGTTTTGCTCACCCCCATCATTTCCTTCCTTTTCAGGCTGTTGATATCGTTTTGGTTGGAGGTTTGCCTATCGTTTGCTCATCATTCGATCGGGGTTTTGGGTACTTTCTCTTTTATGTAAATTGACGGATCCATTGGCGAGATTGTATATTTTATATTTTGTGATCCCCCTTGATGTTCTTTTTGTACTTTCGCGATGTTATATCGCTCATGTATATTTTCTTCAAACTAAGTTACATCGTGGTATATTGTACCTTTGTAAATCCTTGTTGATACTTTATGTAATGATGTCCTTGGGTTGTACCCGTAGTTATCAGTTGTTCAATTCTACAGGTACTTGATAGCAAGCCTTACGTTTTCTATAAACTTTGTGGAGTGGAGTGCACCCATTTCACGAAATTTATGGTTAACGTGGCGGTTGTCGCGTTCCGCCTGCGGGTTGGGGCGTGACACAGTTGCTCCTTGCAATTGATCAAATAGATCATCGATTCTCGGAAGAGGATATTTGTTCTTGATTGTCACCTTGTTCAATTGACGGTAGTCGACACATAGGCGAAATGATCCATCTTTCTTCTTGACAAAAAGAACTGGAGCACCCCAAGGAGATGTGTTAGGTCGTATGAATCCCTTCTCCAATAATTCTCCAAGTTGTTTCTGGAGTTCCTTAAGCTCAGCTGGCGACATTCGATATGGAGTAATCGATATAGGTGTGATTCCAGGAAGTACATCAATGGAAAAATCAATCTCTCGATTCGGAGGTGTCCTGGTAAGTCTTCGGGAAAGACATCAGGAAATTCATTCACGATCGGGATGTCATCTAGTTTAGTCTCAGAAAGAGAAGTATCGACAACAAATGCCAAGAATGCCTCACAACCCTTACGTATTAATTTATGCACAGTCAACATTGAAATAAAAGAGAGGGATCTCGTTTGAAGTTCACCTTCAAAAACAAGTTCTGAGAATCCTGGTCTACGAAAAATAACAAGTTTCTCGTGGCAGTCGAGAATTGCATAATGCGAAGAAAGCCAATCCATGCCAAGAATAACATCGAGATCAATCAAAGGCAATGGTATCAATTCAGCCTCTAGAATGACATCTTTGATCTTCAATGGACAACCAAGGAATACCGAATCACGAATTAGACGCTCTCCAAGAGGGGTATGAACTATGATTCCAGGTGACAAATGAGAGATAGGATAATCTAAGATCGCAGCAAGATCATCCCGGATATAAGACCTATCAGAACCTGGGTCAAATAAAGTGTAGACCTGATGGTCTCCCACAAACACATGGCCTAAAGAAGCAATATTAGGTGAGATTGTGATTTAAAAATTCGGAAAGATAAAATTTCTTACGAAGTTTTATTTGTAATCAAGTGGCATAACAAGGCGGGGTTAGATCTAACATGTGAAAATACTCGGATTATAAATTACCTGTCACAACCTTCGGATCTGAGCGAGCCTCTTCCTGGGAAATATGAAATACTCTAGTTTGATTCCTTCCTTGCATAGGTGATCGAGTACTAGGGCCGCTTGAGGCTTCAGGCACTCTGGTAGCTGCAGATCGAGTATCTCTGGGTGTAGAATATGTTAGTCTACCACGAGGCTGACCAGAACTCTGACTACTCGCTCCCATAAGTTGAGGACAAGAACTTCGCATATGGCCCGGCTGTCGACACTGAAAACATACTTGAGGAGCCTTACAAGGGCCGTCATGATACTTTAAGCAATTCTGGCACTTGCGATTTTCACCAACCGATCCCGAGACATTGCTCCCGCCTCTACTAAACTGCTCCCGAGGTTGAGGAAAACTAATAGACACTGAACTTGGTGCGCCACGCGAAGATCCCACACCCCTATACACCTTCGATGCATTTCCTGGAAATGCGCTCCCTTGCCTTTTCTTTTGAGATCGTTCTGCAAGCTTATGTCTCGCCTGAACTAAACTTTCTACCCTCAGGGCTTCTTCTACGAGCTCGTCAAGACTCTCATACTTGTCTCCGGACTTGATGCGATCTCGAATATTTAGATTAAGACCATCTTCAAATCTCTTGCATAAGTCTCTCATCGTATATGACTCAGGAGCGAATTCTCGCAATTCTAGAAATTTGCTTTCATACTCCACAACCGACATAGTGCCTTGAAAGAGGTTGAAGAACTCCTTTCTCTTCTGATCCTTGATGTACTGAGAGAAGTATCGATCTTTGAATCGTTCCACAAAGATAGCCCACGTAATAGTAACCGAATATGTCTCTTTTAGATTATGCCACCATCGTCGTGCGTCTGGGCCTAACAGCTTGGTCGCAATGACCACACGATAACATTCTTCAATCATCAAGGTATCAAAGGTCTCTGTAATCTCCTTTAACCATGCCCCGCTTTAGAAGCATCTCTTGTACCGTCAAATTTTGAAGTCCCCATGTTTTCAACTGCTTTCACCAAATCAGGTATAAAAAGTGCACCTCGAGAAGTAGGACCTACTAAAGCCATTTCTGGAGTAGAAACTGGTACATGAGATGTAGGTCGAATTGGTGCATTAGCGCGAAGAACATCCTCAGTGACAGTTGTAGTCGTAGAAGCCGTCGTAGGTGGTGGAACACCATGTACTCGGATGTGATCATAATACAACTGGTACTGCTCTGGGGACATCATGTGCTCAACACGCAACTGGGCCCGTGGTTGCTCTACCTGGGTAACCGGCACCCTATGATCAGAATTGATAGGGTCCGTAAATGTCGGATGAACGGCATGATCAGAAGAAACATGTCCTCGAGGTCCACGAGGAACAGAAGAGAGTAGAGGACTCGGAGGATCACGAGGAACGTGTCCTCGACCTCGACGACGAACTGGAGGTGCCATAATGACTGAAAGAAAGAAGGGAAAAAAAATGCAAGGTCAACATTAAGGTAATACGATACCTTAGGATGACATAGAAATAAAATTGGATCCATTAGCTCGACTCAAAAAGAATGAGAATCATATAACCAGGCTCTGATACCAAGAAAGTTGTCACGCCCCAACCCGCAGGCGGAACGCGACAACCGCCACGTTAACCATAAATTTCGTGAAATGGGTGCACTCCACTCCACAAAGTTTATAGAAAACGTAAGGCTTGCTATCAAGTACCTGTAGAATTGAACAACTGATAACTACGGGTACAACCCAAGGACATCATTACATAAAGTATCAACAAGGATTTACAAAGGTACAAAATACCACGATGTAACTTAGTTTGAAGAAAATATACATGAGCGATATAACATCGCGAAAGTACAAAAAGAACATCAAGGGGGATCACAAAATATAAAATATACAATCTCGCCAATGGATCCGTCAATTTACATAAAAGAGAAAGTACCCAAAACCCCGATCGAATAATAAGCAAACGATAGGCAAACCTCCAACCAAAACGATATCAATAGCCTGAAAAGGAAGGAAATGATGGGGGTGAGCAAAACCACTAGCTCAGTGAGGTGATAAGCCGGTCACCCCAACCCTTATACGAAGCATGTACTCCCACTCGCGGTTCATAACATAAAATCCAATATTTCGTTCCACATCAATTATTATGTTTACTTAATATACAACTTAACAAAAATACAACCTATGAATGCATTTACAAATACACAATTAGTTCAAACAAGATGTTATCACATAAAAGACGCGTGGGTAGCCAATATCCTCCTCAAACTGATCTCTCCGTCGAGAGTCAGTCCGAGCCCGTCACCGTTACTCTAGATAAAATGCACATTAATGTTCTTTCTCAACATGCCAAATGCTAAAGTTCACAATTCAATATCGATGTGAATACTTGAAATGAAAATATATAAACATATATGACATGCATGTCCACACCGGTGACGTTGGCTGAGCCTACAATAGACTGATTCATCTAACGATCACCTTCCAAAGTATGAGTATTTGGCAAATGGACAGGTGCCCCGTTAGATCTAACTCACCCGGGTTTGCCAAGCCATGGGCAACTTGATTGTCACTCTAACTCACCCGAACCGCGACAATTCGGGCTACTTAATCAATGTCGCTCCAACTCACCCGAACCGTGACCAATTCGGGCTACTTAACCTTGGTACCAGGTATACATATGCATATGCATCATAAGATGAATAAGGACTCAAGTTAGAGTCTAAATGGCACACATGAATAACCAGAAATCAATCTGCAAATAATTCGCAATAAAGACTATCAAATATCGAGCCGGCAAGGCTCTTCAACATAAGTTAAAAATCAACAATACCCATATGAAATAATATAAGATAATCAATGGACCATCTTAGGCCAGTCAGACTCTAACTAGAACAATCGAGCCAATCAGACTCTTTACCACATAACACACTACCAAAATAATTTTATTATCAATTAACTAAAAATAAAATGAATGCAAATTTAACGAGGGTCCACACTTCCCACAAGAGAAGGCGTTCCCGAATTATCAACTCACAAGGAAGTGATTAACTCTCTCCGAAATCTGAAGTCGGTCCTTTGCCCTTCGTCGACGGTTCTTTACCTAGAAAGGAGATGAGCAATTAAAGACAAATCAAATATAACTAACTATTAGCGGTAACATCGTCTTTCATTGTCAAAATAAATCTTAATCGAGCTTGAGCGAGTCGATATTAAATAAGAACAGCCCGTATCTCCTCAACATCATCTCCCAATCTCACATAACCCGTTTCAGATCATTTCTTAAACAAAACGATAGGAAGTAAATTTGAATTCGACATAACTATTCTGAAATTTTCCAGCTAGCGGCAGTTTACAAGAAAAATCATAACTAATTGTAGAAAAATCGGATCATGGTGTTTCAAGTGGCTACAGAAAGTTAACACGTTCAGCTACATACAGAAATTGAGTTTGTAAACTTCTGAGGTCAATAGCTATGTCAAAATCAGTTCGAACAGCAGCTGCGAATTACCTAGCAGCAGTTTACGAGAAAAATCATAACTAATTGTAGAAAAATCGGATGGAGGCGTTTCAGGTGGCTACGGAAAGCTAACGAGTTCAGCTACGTATAGAAATTGAGTTTACAAATTTCAGAGATCAATAGCTATGTCGAAAGTAGTTCGAACAGTAGCTACGAATTTCCTCATATAAGGAAGAAAACCCAACAAAATCACAAAATCTTGGAGAAAGGAAGCTTAATTAACCTATTACTTACCTCAAAACAACTTAGAAACCACCTAGGATGAGGGTTGTAAGGGAGAATTTGATCAACAAGGGTTTCTCCTCTTCACTCTCTTCTTTCCCCTCTTTTGTTCTTCTCACTTTTCTTCTCCCGTACTCTTCTTTCTTTCTTTTCTTTTTTTTTTTTATATGTGTTGAGGCTATTAGAATGGGCTGGGCTTATTTCCATGTTATGCCATTTAAGTGGGCTGGACTTGGGCCAAATAAATAAATAAATAGGTTTTGGGCTCTAAAAACAAATCTAGGTCAACTTGGGCCAAAAATAAATAAATAGGTTTTGGGCTTTAAAAACAAATCTAGGTCAACTTGGGCCAAAAATAAATAAATAGGTTTTGGGCTTTCTAAAAAAAATAATCTAGTTAGGCTAAGATATTATATAAGTGGGCTGGACTTGGGCCAAATAAATAAATAAATAGGTTTTGGGCTCTAAAAACAAATCTAGGTCAACTTGGGCCAAAAATAAATAAATAGGTTTTGGGCTTTAAAAACAAATCTAGGTCAACTTGGGCCAAAAATAAATAAATAGGTTTTGGGCTTTCTAAAAAAAATAATCTAGTTAGGCTAAGATATTATAAAGTATCCCCTCCTCTAAAAAGTTTCGTCCTCGAAACGTAAACGTACCTAGAGATGAAAAGAGATGTGGATGTTGTTGACGCATGACTAACTCTGGTTCCCACGTTTCTTCTTCAATTCGATCACTTCTCCATAGAACTCTCACCATAGGAATGGATTTATTACGAAGCATTTTCTCTCGGCGATCTACAATTTGAACAGGTTGTACTTCGTACGATAGATTCTCCTTTAATACAACTGGGGGATATTCGAGCACGTGCGAAGGATCGGGTTCATATTTTCTAAGCATAGAGACATGGAAAACATCGTGAATCTTTGACAATTCGGATGGTAGCTCAAGTCGATACGCGACACGACCAATCCTTTGCACGATCGTAAACGGGCCAATATACCTTGGACTTAACTTTCCTCGACGGCGAAATCGTAACACGCCCTTCCACGGAGAAACTTTTAGAAAAACTTTATCTCCTTCATTAAACTCCAAATCGCGCCTCCTATTATCTGCGTAGCTTTTTTGTCGATCTTGCGCTGCCTTAAGTCTGTCTCGAATAAGTTGTATTTTTTCCTTCGCATCTTCGATAAACTCTACTTGTTCGATTTGTCTCTCGCCAACCTCATCCCAAAAGAGCGGTGTTCGACACTTTCGGCCATACAGAGCTTCGTACGGGGGCATTCCAATGCTTGAATGATAACTGTTGTTATAAGCGAACTCCACCAAAGTCACGTACTTATCCCAGCTACCTCCTAAATTCAACACCACTGCACGTAACATGTCTTCTAGTGTCTGTATAGTTCTCTCTGACTGTCCATCAGTCTGTGGATGAAACGAGGTACTGAATAGTAATTTTGTACCTAGCGCTTTCTGCAGACTAGGCCAAAAACGGGAAGTGAATCTTGGATCACGATCAGATATGATTGACACTGGTACTCCGTGCAATCTCACGATCTCATCGACATATAACTTGGCAAGTTTCTCTAAAGATTCGTTGGTATGCACTGGAAGGAAATGTGCCGATTTCGTCAGACGATCAACAATGACCCAGATTGAGTCATGACCCTTTTGGGTTCGAGGTAAACCGGAAACAAAATCCATCGTGATGTTCTCCCATTTCCACTCAGGAATAGGTAGTGGTTGAAGCATGCCGGCTGGTTTTTGGTGTTCCGCTTTAATCTGTTGGCATGATAAGCACTTTGATACAAATTCAGCAATGTCCCGTTTCATACCTGGCCACCAATAATGCTCCCGAAGTGTTCTGTACATTTTGGTACTACCAGGATGCATAGCATAGGCTGAAGAATGGGCTTCCTCAAGAATAGCTCTACGAACATCAAGTTCTGATGGAACACAAACACGATTTTTAAAAGTAAGGAGTCCGTCATCCCGAATTTGAAATTCTGGTTCTTTTCCTTGATTTAGCTTCGCCATCTTCTGTTGTAAATGAACATCGTGTGATTGTCTTTCTCGAATTTGCTCGAACAAGGTAGGTCTAACCTCGAATTTGGCGATTAAAGCGGAATCATTAGACTTTTCACAATCGAGCGAAATGTGTAAAGATTTAAATTGCTCCAACATAGGAAGATAATAAGATTGAATCGAAGTAAGTGAGGTAGAAGACTTTCTACTCAGAGCATCTGCAACAACGTTCGCCTTGCCAGGATGATAATCGATGACTAAGTCATAGTCACTAATCAACTCCATCCATCGTCTTTGCCTGAGGTTGAGCTCCTTTTGCGTGGTGATATACTTTAAGCTCTTGTGATCAGTGAAAACCCGACAAGTTACACCATATAGATAGTGTCTCCAGATCTTCAATGCAAACACGATTGCAGCCAACTCTAAATCGTGTGTAGGATAATTTTCTTCGTTCTTCTTCAATTGCCTTGAAGCGTAGGCAATAACCTTTCCTTCTTGCATGAGAACGCATCCTAATCCTTGTCTCGAGGCGTCGCTATAAATGGTAAATTCTCCAATCGCTGGGTCTGGCAAAGCAAGAATAGGAGCTGAAACGAGTCGTCTTTTCAATTCTTGAAATGCTTCCTCGCATTCTTCACTCCATTCAAATTTTACCCCTTTCCGAGTCAATTTAGTCAAAGATGAAGCCAACAACGAAAAGTCTTTGACAAACCGTCGATAATATCCAGCTAATCCCAGAAAACTACGAATCTCTGTCACGTTCTTTGGACGCTCCCAATCTAGTATAGCTTGAATCTTCACTGGATCGACGTAGATTCCTTCTTTAGAAATTTGATGACCCAAAAAGCTTACCTCACGAAGCCAAAATTCACACTTCGAAAATTTAGCATAAAGCTGATTTTCTCTAAGAATGTTTAGAGCAATTCTTAGATGATGAGAATGCTCGTCGTCTGATTTAGAATAAATAAGAATGTCATCAATGAAAATGATGACAAACTTATCTAAGTATGGCCGAAAGACCCGATTCATAAGATCCATAAAAGCTGCAGGAGCATTTGTGAGTCCAAAAGGCATAACACAGAATTCAAAATGACCGTATCTGGTTCGAAAAGCAGACTTAGGGATATCAGATTCCCTAATCTTGAGTTGGTGATAACCAGACCGCAAATCAATTTTTGAGAACACAGTTGCTCCTTGCAATTGATCAAATAGATCATCGATTCTCGGAAGAGGATATTTGTTCTTGATTGTCACCTTGTTCAATTGACGGTAGTCGACACATAGGCGAAATGATCCATCTTTCTTCTTGACAAAAAGAACTGGAGCACCCCAAGGAGATGTGCTAGGTCGTATGAATCTCTTCTCCAATAATTCTCCAAGTTGTTTCTGAAGTTCCTTGAGCTCAGCTGGCGACATTCGATATGGAGTAATCGATATAGGTGTGATTCCAGGAAGTACGTCAATGGAAAAATCGATCTCTCGATTCGGAGGCTGTCCTGGTAAGTCTTCGGGAAAGACATCAGGAAATTCATTAGCGATCGGGATGTCATCTAGTTTAGTCTCAGAAAGAGAATTATCGACGAGAAATGCCAAGAATGCCTCACAACCCTTACGTATTAATTTATGCGCAGTCAACATTGAAATAAAAGAAAGGGATCTCGTTTGAAGTTCACCTTCAAAAACAAGTTCTGAGAATCCTGGTCTATGAAAAATAACAAGCTTCTCGTGGCAGTCGAGAATTGCATGATGAGAAGAAAGCCAATCCATGCCAAGAATAACATCGAGATCAATCAAAGGCAATGGTATCAATTCAGCCTCTAGAATGACATCTTTGATCTTCAATGGACAACCAAGAAACACCGAATCACGAATTAGACGCTCTCCAAGAGGGGTATGAACTATGATTTCAGGTGACAAATGAGAGATAGGATAATCTAAGATCGCAGCAAGATCATCCCGAATATAAGATCTATCAGAACCTGGGTCAAATAAAGTGTAGACCTGATGGTCTCCCACAAACACATGGCCTAAAGAAGCAATATTAGGTGAGATTGTGATTTAAAAATTCGGAAAGATAAAATTTCTTACGAATGTTTTATTTGTAATCAAGTGGCATAACAAGGCGGGGATAGATCTAACATGTGAAAATACTCGGATTATAAATTACCTGTCACAACCTTCGGATCTGAGTGAGCCTCTTCCTGGGAAATATGAAATACTCTAGTTTGATTCCTTCCTTGCATAAGTGATCGAGTACTAGGGCCGCTTGAAGCATCAGGCACTCGGGTAGCTGCAAATCGAGTATCTCTGGGTGTAGAATATGTTAGTCTACCACGAGGCTGACCAGAACTCTGACTGCTCGCTCCCATAAGTTGAGGACAAGAACTTCGCATATGGCCCGACTGTCGACACTGAAAACATACTTGAGGAGCCTTACAAGGGCCGTCATGATACTTTAAGCAATTCTGGCACTTGCGATTTTCACCAACTGATCCCGAGACACTGCTCCCGCCTCTACTAAACTGCTCCCGAGGTTGAGGAAAACTAATAGACACTGAACTTGGTGCGCCACGCGAAGATCCCACACCCCTATACACCTTCGATGCATTTCCTGGAAATGCGCTCCCTTGCCTTTTCTTTTGAGATCGTTCTGCAAGCTTATATCTCGCCTGAACTAAACTTTCTACCCTCAGGGCTTCTTCTACAAGCTCGTCAAGACTTTCGTACTTGTCTCCGGACTTGATGCGATCTCGAATATTTAGATTAAGACCATCTTCAAATCTCTTGCATAAGTCTCTCGTCGTATATGACTCAGGAGCGAATTCTCGCAATTCCAGAAATTTGCTTTCATACTCCACAACCGACATAGTGCCTTGAAAGAGGTTGAAGAACTCCTTTCTCTTCTGATCCTTGATGTACTGAGAGAAGTATCGATCTTTGAATCGTTCCACAAAGATAGCCCACGTAATAGTAACCGAAGATGTCTCTTTTAGATTATGCCACCATCGTCGTGCGTCTGGGCCTAACAGCTTGGTCGCAATGACCACACGATAACATTCTTCAATCATCAAAGTGTCAAAGGTCTCTGTAATCTCCTTTAACCATGCCCCCGCTTTAGAAGCATCACTTGTACCGTCAAATTTTGAAGTCTCCATGTTTTCAACTGCTTTCACCAAATCAGGTATAAAAAGTGCACCTCGAGAAGTAGGACCTACTAAAGCCATTTCTGGAGTAGAAACTGGTACATGAGATGTAGGTCGAATTGGTGCATTAGCGCGAAGAACATCCTCAGTGACAGTTGTAGTCGTAGAAGCCGTCGTAGGTGGTGGAACACCATGTACTCGGATGTGATCATAATACAACTGGTACTGCTCTGGGGTCATCATGTGCTCAACACGCAACTGGGCCCGTGGTTGCTCTACCTGGGTAACCGGCACCCTATGATCAGAATTGATAGGGTCTGTAAATGTCGGATGAACAACATGATCAGAAGAAACATGTCCTCGAGGTCCACGAGGAACAGAAGAGAGTAGAGGACTCGGAGGATCACGAGGAACGTGTCCTCGACCTTGACCTGCCATAATGACTGAAAGAAAGAAGGGAAAAAAAATGCAAGGTCAACATTAAGGTAATACGATACCTTAGGATGACATAGAAATAAAATTGGATCCATTAGCTCGACTCAAAAAGAATGAGAATCATATAACCAGGCTCTGATACCAAGAAAGTAGTCACGCCCCAACCCGCAGGCGGAACGCGACAACCGCCACGTTAACCATAAATTTCGTGAAATGGGTGCACTCCACTCCACAAAGTTTATAGAAAACGTAAGGCTTGCTATCAAGTACCTGTAGAATTGAACAACTGATAACTACGGGTACAACCCAAGGACATCATTATATAAAGTATCAACAAGGATTTACAAAGGTATAAAATACCACGATGTAACTTAGTTTGAAGAAAATATACATGAGCGATATAACATCGCGAAAGTACAAAAAGAACATCAAGGGGGATCACAAAATATAAAATATACAATCTCGCCAATGGATCCGTCAATTTACATAAAAGAGAAAGTACCCAAAACCCCGATCGAATGATGAGCAAACGATAGGCAAACCTCCAACCAAAACGATATCAACAGCCTGAAAAGGAAGGAAATGATGGGGGTGAGCAAAACCACTAGCTCAGTGAGGTGATAAGCCGGTCACCCCAACCCTTATACGAAGCATGTACTCCCGTTCGCGGTTCATAACATAAAATCCAATATTTCGTTCCACATCAATTATTATGTTTACTTAATATACAACTTAACAAAAATACAACCTATGAATGCATTTACAAATACACAATTAGTTCAAACAAGATGATAACACATGAAAGACGCGTGGGTAGCCAATATCCTCCTCAAACTGATCTCTCCGTCGAGAGTCAGTCCGAGCCCGTCACCGTTACTCTAGATAAAATGCACATTAATGTTCTTTCTCAACATGCCAAATGCTAAAATTCACAATTCAATATCGATGTGAATACTTGAAATGAAAATATATAAACATATATGACATGCATGTCCACACCGGTGACGTTGGCTGAGCCTACAATAGACTGATTCATCTAACGATCACCTTCCAAAGTATGAGTATTTGGCAAATGGACAGGTGCCCCGTTAGATCTAACTCACCCGGGTTTGCCAAGCCATGGGCAACTTGTTTGTCACTCTAACTCACCCGAACCGCGATAATTCGGGCTACTTAATCAATGTCGCTCCAACTCACCCGAACCGTGACCAATTCGGGCTACTTAACCTTGGTACCAGGTATACATATGCATCATGAGATAAATAACAACTCAAGTCATAGTCTTAATTGGCACACAAGTCACAAGAATAACCAGAAATCAATCTGCAAATAATTCGCAATAAAGGCTATCAGATATCGAGCCGGCAAGGCTCTTCAACATAAGTTAAAATCAACAATACCCATATAAAATAATATAAGATAATCAATGGACCATCTTAGGCCAATCAGGCTCTAACTAGAACAATTGAGCCAATCAGACTCTTTACCACATAACATATTACCAAAATAATTTTGTTATCAATTAACTAAAAATAAAATGAATGCAAATTTAACGAGGGTCCACACTTCCCACAAGAGAAGGCGTTCCCGAATTATCAACTCACAAGGAAGTGATTAACTCTCTCCGGAGTCTGAAGTAGGTCCTTTGCCCTTCGTCGATGGTTCTTTACCTAGAAAGGAGATGAGCAATTAAAGACAAATCAAATATAACTAACTATTAGCAGTAACATCGTCTTTCATTGTCAAAAAAAATCTTAATCGAGCTTGAGCGAGTCGATATTAAATAAGAACAGTCCGTATCTCCTCAACATCATCTCCCAATCTCACATAACCCGTTTCAGATCATTTCTTAAACAAAACGAAAGGAAATAAATTTGAATTCGACATAAATATTCTGAAATTTTCCAGCTAGCGGCAGTTTACAAGAAAAATCATAACTAATTGTAGAAAGATCGAATTAAGGAGTTTCAAGTGGCTACAGAAAGCTAACAAGTTCAGCTACATACAGAAATTGAGTTTGTAAACTTCTGAGGTCAGTAGCTATGTCAGAATCAGTTCGAACAGCAGCTGCGAATTGCCTAGCAGCAGTTTACGAGAAAAATCATAACTAATTGTAGAAAAATCGGATGGAGGCGTTTCAGGTGGTTACGGAAAGCTAACAAGTTCAGCTACGTATAGAAATTGAGTTTACAAATTTCAGAGATCAATAGCTATGTCGAAAGTAGTTCGAACAGTAGCTACGAATTTCCTCATATAAGGAAGAAAACCCAACAAAATCACAAAATCTTGGAGAAAGGAAGCTTAATTAACCTATTACTTACCTCAAAACAACTTAGAAACCACCTAGGATGAGGGTTGTAAGGGAGAATTTGATCAACAAGGGTTTCTCCTCTTCACTCTCTTCTTTCCCCTCTTTTGTTCTTCTCACTTTTCTTCTCCCGTACTCTTCTTTCTTTCTTTTCTTTTTTTTATATGTGTTGAGGCTATTAGAATGGGCTGGGCTTATTTCCATGTTATGCCATTTAAGTGGGCTGGACTTGGGCCAAATAAATAAATAAATAGGTTTTGGGCTCTAAAAACAAATCTAGGTCAACTTGGGCCAAAAATAAATAAATAGGTTTTGGGCTTTAAAAATAAATCTAGGTCAACTTGGGCCAAAAATAAATAAATAGGTTTTGGGCTTTCTAAAAAAAATAATCTAGTTAGGCTAAGATATTATATATAATGCATGATAGATTCGACGTCTAAGACTCATTATCACTTCGTTTAGTCGAATCATTGAATAAAAACTCATTTCTTTATGAGTTAAGAAAGGATAAACAATGTATAATGCATGATAGATTCGACGTTTTAAGATTCATTATCTCTTTTTTTAATCGAATCATTAAATAAAGAACTCGTTTCTTTATGAGTTAAGAAAAGATAAACAACATAAATTGCATGATAGATTTGACGTTTGAAGACTTATTATCTCTTTATTTAATCGAATCATTGAATAAAGAACTCGTTTCCTTATGAGTTAAATAAGGATAAACGATATATAATGCATGATTGATTCGACGTAAGAAGACTTATTATATCTTCGTTTAATCGAATCAATGAATAAAGAACTCGTTTCCTTATGAGTTAAGAAAGGATAAACAACATATAATGCATGATAGATTCGACGTCTAAAGACTATTTATCACTATGTTTATACGAATCATTGAATAAAAACTCCTTTCCTTATGAGTTAAGAAAGGATAAACAATATACAATGCATGATAGATTCGACGTCTAAAGAGTCATTATCTCTTTGTTTAATCGAATCATTGAATAAAAAACTCATTTCTTTATGAGTTAAGAAAAGATAAACAACATATAATGCATGATAGATTCGACGTTTAAAGACTTATTATCTCTTCGTTTAATCGAATCATTGAATAAAGAACTCGTTTCTTTATGAGTTAAGAAAGGATAAACAACATATATTGCATGATAGATTCGATGTCTAAAGACTCATTATCTATTCGTTTAAACGAATCATTGAATAAAGAACATGTTCCCTTATGAGTTAAGAAAGGATAAACAACATATAATGCATGATAGATTCGACGTTAGAAGACTTATTATCTCTTTGTTTAATCGAATCATTGAATAAAGAACTCGTTTCCTTATGAGTTTAGAAAGGATAAACAACATATAATGCATGATAGATTCGACGTCTAAAGACTCATTATCACTTCGTTTAATCGAATTATTGAATAAAGAACTCATTTCTTTATGAGTTAAGAAAAATAAATAACACGTAATGCATGATAGATTCGACGTTTAAAGACTTATTATCTCTTCACTTAATTGAAATATTGAATAAAGAACTCATTTCCTTATGAGTTAAGAAAGGATAAACAACATATAATACAAGATAGATTCGACGTCTAAAGACTCATTATCACTTTGTTTAAACGAATCATTGAATAAAAAACTCCTTTCCTTATGAGTTAAGAAAGGATAAACAATATATAATGCATGATAGATTCGACGTCTAAAGAGTCATTATCTCTTTGTTTAATCGAATCATTGAATAAAAAACTTATTTCTTTATGAGTTAAGATAAGAAAACAACATATAATGCATGATAGATTCGATGTTCAAAGACTTATTATCTCTTCGCTTAATCGAATCATTGAATAAAAAACTCGTTTCTTTATGAGTTAAGAAAGGATAAACAACATATAATACATGATAGATTCGATGTCTAAAGACTCATTATCTATTCGTTTAATCGAATCATTGAATAAAGAACATGTTTCCTTAAGAGTTAAGAAATGATAAACAACATATAATGCATGATAGATTCGACGTAAGAAGACTTATTATCTCTTCGTTTAATCGAATCAATGAATAAAGAACTCGTTTCATTATGAGTTAAGAAATGATAAACAACATATAATGCATGATAGATTCAACGTCTAAGACTCATTATCACTTCGTTTAGTCGAATCATTGAATAAAAACTCATTTCTTTATGAGTTAAGAAAGGATAAACAATGTATAATGCATGATAGATTCGACGTTTTAAGATTCATTATCTCTTTTTTTAATCGAATCATTAAATAAAGAACTCGTTTCTTTATGAGTTAAGAAAAGATAAACAACATAAATTGCATGATAGATTCGACGTTTGAAGACTTATTATCTCTTTATTTAATCGAATCATTGAATAAAGAACTTGTTTCCTTATGAGTTAAATAAGGATAAACGATATATAATGCATGATTGATTCGACGTAAGAAGACTTATTATATCTTCGTTTAATCGAATCAATGAATAAAGAACTCGTATCCTTATGAGTTAAGAAAGGATAAACAACATATAATGCATGATAGATTCGACGTTAGAAGACTTATTATCTCTTTGTTTAATCGAATCATTGAATAAAGAACTCGTTTCCTTATGAGTTAAGAAAGGATAAACAACATATAATGCATGATAGATTCGACGTCTAAAGACTCATTATCACTTCGTTTAATCGAATCATTGAATAAAGAACTCATTTCTTTATGAGTTAAGAAAAATAAACAACATGTAATGCATGATAGATTCGACGTTTAAAGACTTATTATATCTTCACTTAATCGAATCATTGAATAAAGAACTCATTTCCTTATGAGTAAAGAAAGGATAAACAACATATAATACAAGATAGATTCGACGTCTAAAGACTCATTATCACTTTGTTTAAACGAATCATTGAATAAAAAACTCCTTTCCTTATGAGTTAAGAAAGGATAAACAATATATAATGCATGATAGATTCGACGTCTAAAGAGTCATTATCTCTTTGTTTAATCGAATCATTGAATAAAAAACTTATTTCTTTATGAGTTAAGATAAGAAAACAACATATAATGCATGATAGATTCGACGTTCAAAGACTTATTATCTCTTCGCTTAATCGAATCATTGAATAAAGAACTCGTTTCTTTATGAGTTAAGAAAGGATAAACAACATATAATACATGATAGATTCGATGTCTAAAGACTCATTATCTCTTCGTTTAATCGAATCATTGAATAAAGAACATGTTTCCTTAAGAGTTAAGAAAGGATAAACAACATATAATGCATGATAGATTCGACGTAAGAAGACTTATTATCTCTTCGTTTAATCGAATTATTGAATAAAGAAATCGTTTGTTTATGAGTTAAGAAAAGATAAACAACATAAATTGCATGATAGATTCGACGTTTGAAGACTTATTATCTCTTTATTTAATCGAATCATTAATAAAGAACTCGTTTCCTTATGAGTTAAATAAGGATAAACGATATATAATGCATGATTGATTCGACGTAAGAAGACTTATTATATCTTCGTTTAATCGAATCAATGAATAAAGAACTCGTTTCCTTATGAGTTAAGAAAGGATAAACAACATATAATGCATGATAGATTCGACGTCTAAAGACTATTTATCACTATGTTTATACGAATCATTGAATAAAAACTCCTTTCCTTATGAGTTAAGAAAGGATAAACAATATACAATGCATGATAGATTCGACGTCTAAAGAGTCATTATCTCTTTGTTTAATCGAATCATTGAATAAAAAACTCATTTCTTTATGAGTTAAGAAAAGATAAACAACATATAATGCATGATAGATTCGACGTTTAAAGACTTATTATCTCTTCGTTTAATCGAATCATTGAATAAAGAACTCGTTTCTTTATGAGTTAAGAAAGGATAAACAACATATATTGCATGATAGATTCGATGTCTAAAGACTCATTATCTATTCGTTTAAACGAATCATTGAATAAAGAACATGTTCCCTTATGAGTTAAGAAAGGATAAACAACATATAATGCATGATAGATTCGACGTTAGAAGACTTATTATCTCTTTGTTTAATCGAATCATTGAATAAAGAACTCGTTTCCTTATGAGTTTAGAAAGGATAAACAACATATAATGCATGATAGATTCGACGTCTAAAGACTCATTATCACTTCGTTTAATCGAATTATTGAATAAAGAACTCATTTCTTTATGAGTTAAGAAAAATAAATAACATGTAATGCATGATAGATTCGACGTTTAAAGACTTATTATCTCTTCACTTAATTGAAATATTGAATAAAGAACTCATTTCCTTATGAGTTAAGAAAGGATAAACAACATATAATACAAGATAGATTCGACGTCTAAAGACTCATTATCACTTTGTTTAAACGAATCATTGAATAAAAAACTCCTTTCCTTATGAGTTAAGAAAGGATAAACAATATATAATGCATGATAGATTCGACGTCTAAAGAGTCATTATCTCTTTGTTTAATCGAATCATTGAATAAAAAACTTATTTCTTTATGAGTTAAGATAAGAAAACAACATATAATGCATCATAGATTCGATGTTCAAAGACTTATTATCTCTTCGCTTAATCGAATCATTGAATAAAAAACTCGTTTCTTTATGAGTTAAGAAAGGATAAACAACATATAATACATGATAGATTCGATGTCTAAAGACTCATTATCTATTCGTTTAATCGAATCATTGAATAAAGAACATGTTTCCTTAAGAGTTAAGAAATGATAAACAACATATAATGCATGATAGATTCGACGTAAGAAGACTTATTATCTCTTCGTTTAATCGAATCAATGAATAAAGAACTCTTTCATTATGAGTTAAGAAATGATAAACAACATATAATGCATGATAGATTCAACGTCTAAGACTCATTATCACTTCGTTTAGTCGAATCATTGAATAAAAACTCATTTCTTTATGAGTTAAGAAAGGATAAACAATGTATAATGCATGATAGATTCGACGTTTTAAGATTCATTATCTCTTTTTTTAATCGAATCATTAAATAAAGAACTCGTTTCTTTATGAGTTAAGAAAAGATAAACAACATAAATTGCATGATAGATTCGACGTTTGAAGACTTATTATCTCTTTATTTAATCGAATCATTGAATAAAGAACTTGTTTCCTTATGAGTTAAATAAGGATAAACGATATATAATGCATGATTGATTCGACGTAAGAAGACTTATTATATCTTCGTTTAATCGAATCAATGAATAAAGAACTCGTATCCTTATGAGTTAAGAAAGGATAAACAACATATAATGCATGATAGATTCGACGTTAGAAGACTTATTATCTCTTTGTTTAATCGAATCATTGAATAAAGAACTCGTTTCCTTATGAGTTAAGAAAGGATAAACAACATATAATGCATGATAGATTCGACGTCTAAAGACTCATTATCACTTCGTTTAATCGAATCATTGAATAAAGAACTCATTTCTTTATGAGTTAAGAAAAATAAACAACATGTAATGCATGATAGATTCGACGTTTAAAGACTTATTATATCTTCACTTAATCGAATCATTGAATAAAGAACTCATTTCCTTATGAGTAAAGAAAGGATAAACAACATATAATACAAGATAGATTCGACGTCTAAAGACTCATTATCACTTTGTTTAAACGAATCATTGAATAAAAAACTCCTTTCCTTATGAGTTAAGAAAGGATAAACAATATATAATGCATGATAGATTCGACGTCTAAAGAGTCATTATCTCTTTGTTTAATCGAATCATTGAATAAAAAACTTATTTCTTTATGAGTTAAGATAAGAAAACAACATATAATGCATGATAGATTCGACGTTCAAAGACTTATTATCTCTTCGCTTAATCGAATCATTGAATAAAGAACTCGTTTCTTTATGAGTTAAGAAAGGATAAACAACATATAATACATGATAGATTCGATGTCTAAAGACTCATTATCTCTTCGTTTAATCGAATCATTGAATAAAGAACATGTTTCCTTAAGAGTTAAGAAAGGATAAACAACATATAATGCATGATAGATTCGACGTAAGAAGACTTATTATCTCTTCGTTTAATCGAATTATTGAATAAAGAACTCGTTTGTTTATGAGTTAAGAAAAGATAAACAACATAAATTGCATGATAGATTTGACGTTTGAAGACTTATTATCTCTTTATTTAATCGAATCATTAATAAAGAACTCGTTTTCTTATGAGTTAGATAAGGATAAACGACATATAATGCATGATTGATTCGACGTAAGAAGACTTGTTATATCTTCGTTTAATCGAATCAATGAATAAAGAACTCGTTTTCTTATGAGTTAAGAAAGGATAAACAACATATAATGCATGATAGATTCAACGTCTAAAGACTATTTATCACTATGTTTATACGAATCATTGAATAAAAAACTCCTTTCCTTATGAGTTAAGAAAGGATAAACAATATACAATGCAAGATAGATTCGACGTCTAAAGAGTCATTTTCTCTTTGTTTAATCGAATCATTGAATAAAAAACTCATTTCTTTATGAGTTAAGAAAAGATAAACAACATATAATGCATGATAGATTCGATGTTTAAAGACTTATTATCTCTTCGTTTAATCGAATCATTGAATAAAGAACTCGTTTCTTTATGAGTTAAGAAAGGATAAACAACATATATTGCATGATAGATTCGATGTCTAAAGACTCATTATCTATTCGTTTAAACGAATCATTGAATAAAGAACATGTTTCCTTATGAGTTAAGAAAGGATAAACAACATATAATGCATGATAGATTCGACGTTAGAAGACTTATTATCTCATTGTTTAATCGAATCATTGAATAAAGAACTCGTTTCCTTATGAGTTAAGAAAGGATAAACAACATATAATGCATGATAGATTCGACGTCTAAAGACTCATTATCACTTCGTTTAATCGAATCATTGAATAAAGAACTCATTTCTTTATGAGTTATGAAAAATAAACAACATGTAATGCATGATAGATTCGACGTTTAAAGACTTATTATCTCTTCACTTAATCGAATCATTGAATAAAGAACTCATTTCCTTATGAGTTAAGAAAGGATAAACAACATATAATACAAGATAGATTCGACATCTAAAGGCTCATTATCACTTCGTTTAAACGAATCATTGAATAAAAAACTCCTTTCCTTATGAGTTAAGAAAGGATAAACAATATATAATGCATGATAGATTCGACGTCTAAAGAGTCATTATCTCTTTGTTTAATCGAATCATTGAATAAAAAACTCATTTCTTTATGAGTTAAGAAAAGATAAACAACATATAATGCATGATAGATTCACGTTTAAAGACTTATTATCTCTTCGTTTAATCGAATCATTGAATAAAGAACTCGTTTCTTTATGAGTTAAGAAAGGATAAACAACATATATTGCATGATAGATTCGATGTCTAAAGACTCATTATCTATTCATTTAAACGAATCATTGAATAAAGAACATGTTTCCTTATGAGTTAATAAAGGATAAACAACATATAATGCATGATAGATTCGACGTTAGAAGACTTATTATCTCTTTGTTTAATCGAATCATTGAATAAAGAACTCGTTTCCTTATGAGTTAAGAAAGGATAAACAACATATAATGCATGATAGATTCGACGTCTAAAGACTCATTATCACTTCGTTTAATCGAATCATTGAATAAAGAACTCATTTCTTTATGAGTTAAGAAAAATAAACAACATGTAATGCATGATAGATTCGACGTTTAAAGACTTATTATCTCTTCACTTAATCGAATCATTGAATAAAGAACTCATTTACATATGAGTAAAGAAAGGATAAACAACATATAATACAAGATAGATTCGACGTCTAAAGACTCATTATCACTTCGTTTAAACGAATCATTGAATAAAAAACTCCTTTCCTTATGAGTTAAGAAAGGATAAACAATATATAATGCATGATAGATTCGACGTCTAAAGAGTCATTATCTCTTTGTTTAATCGAATCATTGAATAAAAAACTTATTTCTTTATGAGTTAAGATAAGAAAACAACATATAATGCATGATAGATTCGACGTTCAAAGACTTATTATCTCTTCGCTTAATCGAATCATTGAATAAAGAACTCGTTTCTTTATGAGTTAAGAAAGGATAAACAACATATAATACATGATAGATTCGATGTCTAAAGACTCATTATCTCTTCGTTTAATCGAATCATTGAATAAAGAACATGTTTCCTTAAGAGTTAAGAAAGGATAAACAACATATAATGCATGATAGATTCGACGTAAGAAGACTTATTATCTCTTCGTTTAATCGAATTATTGAATAAAGAACTCGTTTGTTTATGAGTTAAGAAAAGATAAACAACATAAATTGCATGATAGATTCGACGTTTGAAGACTTATTATCTCTTTATTTAATCGAATCATTAATAAAGAACTCGTTTTCTTATGAGTTAGATAAGGATAAACGACATATAATGCATGATTGATTCGACGTAAGAAGACTTGTTATATCTTCGTTTAATCGAATCAATGAATAAAGAACTCGTTTTCTTATGAGTTAAGAAAGGATAAACAACATATAATGCATGATAGATTCAACGTCTAAAGACTATTTATCACTATGTTTATACGAATCATTGAATAAAAAACTCCTTTCCTTATGAGTTAAGAAAGGATAAACAATATACAATGCAAGATAGATTCGACGTCTAAAGAGTCATTTTCTCTTTGTTTAATCGAATCATTGAATAAAAAACTCATTTCTTTATGAGTTAAGAAAAGATAAACAACATATAATGCATGATAGATTCGACGTTTAAAGACTTATTATCTCTTCGTTTAATCGAATCATTGAATAAAGAACTCGTTTCTTTATGAGTTAAGAAAGGATAAACAACATATATTGCATGATAGATTCGATGTCTAAAGACTCATTATCTCTTCGTTTAATCGAATCATTGAATAAAGAACATGTTTCCTTAAGAGTTAAGAAAGGATAAACAACATATAATGCATGATAGATTCGACGTAAGAAGACTTATTATCTCTTCGTTTAATCGAATCAATGAATAAAGAACTCTTTTATTATGAGTTAAGAAATGATAAACAACATATAATGCATGATAGATTCGACGTCTAAGACTCATTATGACTTCGTTTAGTCGAATCATTGAATAAAAACTCATTTCTTTATGAGTTAAGAAAGGATAAACAATGTATAATGCATGATAGATTCGACGTTTTAAGATTCATTATCTCTTTTTTTAATCAAATCATTAAATAAATAACTCGTTTCTTTATAAGTTAAGTAAAGATAAACAACATAAGTTGCATGATAGATTCGACGTTTGAAGACTTATTATCTCTTTATTTAATCGAATCATTGAATAAAGAACTCGTTTCCTTATGAGATAAATAAGGATAAACGATATATAATGCATGATTGATTCAACGTAAGAAGACTTATTATATCTTCGTTTAATCGAATCAATGAATAAAGAACTCGTTTCCTTATGAGTTAAGAAAGGATAAACAACATATAATGCATGATAGATTCGACGTCTAAAGACTATTTATCACTATATTTATACGAATCATTGAATAAAAAACTCCTTTCCTTATGAGTTAAGAAAGGATAAACAATATACAATGCATGATAGATTCGACGTCTAAAGAGTCATTATCTCTTTGTTTAATCGAATCATTGAATAAAAAACTCATTTCTTTATGAGTTAAGAAAAGATAAACAACATATAATGCATGATAGATTGACGTTTAAAGACTTATTATCTCTTCGTTTAATCGAATCATTGAATAAAGAACTCGTTTCTTTATGAGTTAAGAAAGGATAAACAACATATATTGCATGATAGATTCGATGTCTAAAGACTCATTATCTATTCGTTTAAACGAATCATTGAATAAAGAACATGTTCCCTTATGAGTTAAGAAAGGATAAACAACATATAATGCATGATAGATTTGACGTTAGAAGACTTATTATCTCTTTGTTTAATCGAATCATTGAATAAAGAACTCGTTTCCTTATGAGTTTAGAAAGGATAAACAACATATAATGCATGATAGATTCGACGTCTAAAGACTCATTATCACTTCGTTTAATCGAATCATTGAATAAAGAACTCATTTCTTTATGAGTTAAGAAAAATTAATAACATGTAATGCATGATAGATTCGACGTTTAAAGACTTATTATCTCTTCACTTAATTGAAATATTGAATAAAGAACTCATTTCCTTATGAGTTAAGAAAGGATAAACAACATATAATACAAGATAGATTCGACGTCTAAAGACTCATTATCACTTCGTTTAAACGAATCATTGAATAAAAAACTCCTTTCCTTATGAGTTAAGAAAGGATAAACAATATATAATGCATGATAGATTCGACGTCTAAAGAGTCATTATCTCTTTGTTTAATCGAATCATTGAATAAAAAACTTATTTCTTTATGAGTTAAGATAAGAAAACAACATATAATGCATGATAGATTCGACGTTCAAAGACTTATTATCTCTTCGCTTAATCGAATCATTGAATAAAAAACTCGTTTCTTTATGAGTTAAGAAAGGATAAACAACATATAATACATGATAGATTCGATGTCTAAAGACTCATTATCTATTCGTTTAATCGAATCATTGAATAAAGAACATGTTTCCTTAAGAGTTAAGAAAGGATAAACAACATATAATGCATGACAGATTCGACGTAAGAAGACTTATTATCTCTTCGTTAAATTGAATCAATGAATAAAGAAATCTTTCATTATGAGTTAAGAAATGATAAACAACATATAATGCATGATAGATTCGACGTTTAAGACTCATTATCACTTCGTTTAGTCGAATCATTGAATAAAAACTCACTTCTTTATGAGTTAAGAAAGGATAAACAATGTATAATGCATGATAGATTCGACGTTTTAAGATTCATTATCTCTTTTTTTAATCGAATCATTAAATAAAGAACTCGTTTCTTTATGAGTTAAGAAAAGATAAACAACATAAATTGCATGATAGATTCGACGTTTGAAGACTTATTATCTCTTTATTTAATCGAATCATTGAATAAAGAACTCGTTTCCTTATGAGTTAAATAAGGATAAACGACATATAATGCATGATTGATTCGACGTAAGAAGACTTATTATATCTTCGTTTAATCGAATCAATGAATAAAGAACTCGTTTCCTTATGAGTTAAGAAAGGATAAACAACATATAATGCATGATAGATTTGACGTCTAAAGACTATTTATCACTATGTTTATATGAATCATTGAATAAAAAACTCCTTTCCTTATGAGTTAAGAAAGGACAAACAATATACAATGCATGATAGATTCGACGTCTAAAGAGTCATTATCTCTTTGTTTAATCGAATCATTGAATAAAAAACTCATTTCTTTATGAGTTAAGAAAAGATAAACAACATATAATGCATGATAGATTCGACGTTTAAAGACTTATTATCTCTTCGTTTAATCGAATCATTGAATAAAGAATTCGTTTCTTTTTGAGTTAAGAAAGGATAAATAACATATATTGCATGATAGATTCGATGTCTAAAGACTCATTATCTATTCGTTTAAACGAATCATTGAATAAAGAACATGTTTCCTTATGAGTTAAGAAAGGATAAACAACATATAATGCATGATTGATTCGACGTTAGAAGAATTATTATCTCTTTGTTTAATCGAATCATTGAATAAAGAACTCGTTTCCTTATGAGTTAAGAAAGGATAAACAACATATAATGCATGATAGATTCGACGTCTAAAGACTCATTATCACTTCGTTTAATCGAATCATTGAATAAAGAACTCATTTCTTTATGAGTTATGAAAAATAAACAACATGTAATGCATGATAGATTCGACGTTTAAAGACTTATTATCTCTTCACTTAATCGAATCATTGAATAAAGAACTCATTTCCTTATGAGTTAAGAAAGGATAAACAACATATAATACAAGATAGATTCGACGTCTAAAGGCTCATTATCACTACGTTTAAACGAATCATTGAATAAAAAACTCCTTTCCTTATGAGTTAAGAAAGGATAAACAATATATAATGCATGATAGATTCGACGTCTAAAGACTCATTATCCCTTCGTTTAAAAGAATCATTGAATAAAAAACTCCTTTTCTTTTGAGTTAAGAAATGATAAACAATATATAATGCATGATAGATTCGACGTCTAAAGAGTAATTATCTCTTTGTTTAATCGAATCATTGAATAAAAAACTCATTTCTTTATGAGTTAAGAAAAGATAAACAACATATAATGCATGATAGATTCGACGTTTAAAGACTTATTATCTCTTCATTTAATCGAATCATTGAATAAAGAACTCGTTTCTTTATGAGTTAAGAAAGGATAAACAACATATATTGCATGATAGATTCGATGTCTAAAGACTCATTATCTATTCGTTTAAACAAATCATTGAATAAAGAACATGTTTCCTTATGAGTTAAGAAAGGATAAACAACATATAATGCATGATAGATTCGACGTTAGAAGACTTATTATCTCTTTGTTTAATCGAATCATTGAATAAAGAGCTCGTTTCCTTATGAGTTAAGAAAGGATAAACAACATATAATGCATGATAGATTCGACGTCTAAAGACTCATTATCACTTCGTTTAATCGAATCATTGAATAAAGAACTCATTTCTTTATGAGTTAAGAAAAATAAACAACATGTAATGCATGATAGATTCGACGTTTAAAGACTTATTATCTCTTCACTTAATCGAATCATTGAATAAAGAACTCATTTCCTTATGAGTAAAGAAAGGATAAACAACATATAATACAAGATAGATTCGACGTCTAAAGACTCATTATCACTTCGTTTAAACGAATCATTGAATAAAAAACTCCTTTCCTTATGAGTTAAGAAAGGATAAACAATATATAATGCATGATAGATTCGACGTCTAAAGAGTCATTATCTCTTTGTTTAATCGAATCATTGAATAAAAAACTTATTTCTTTATGAGTTAAGATAAGAAAACAACATATAATGCATGATAGATTCGACGTTCAAAGACTTATTATCTCTTCGCTTAATCGAATCATTGAATAAAGAACTCGTTTCTTTATGAGTTAAGAAAGGATAAACAACATATAATACATGATAGATTCGATGTCTAAAGACTCATTATCTATTCGTTTAATCGAATCATTGAATAAAGAACATGTTTCCTTAAGAGTTAAGAAAGGATAAACAACATATAATGCATGATAGATTCGACGTAAGAAGACTTATTATCTCTTCGTTTAATCGAATCAATGAATAAAGAACTCGTTTCATTATGAGTTAAGAAATGATAAACAACATATAATGCATGATAGATTCGACGTCTAAGACTCATTATCACTTCGTTTAGTCGAATCATTGAATAAAAACTCACTTCTTTATGAGTTAAGAAAGGATAAACAATGTATAATGCATGATAGATTCGACGTTTTAAGATTCATTATCTCTTTTTTTAATCGAATCATTAAATAAAGAGCTCGTTTCTTTATGAGTTAAGAAAAGATAAACAACATAAATTGCATGATAGATTCGATGTTTGAAGACTTATTATCTCTTTATTTAATCGAATCATTGAATAAAGAACTCGTTTCCTTATGAGTTAAATAAGGATAAACGACATATAATGCATGATAGATTCGACGTAAGAAGACTTATTATATCTTCGTTTAATCGAATCAATGAATAAAGAACTCGTTTCCTTATGAGTTAAGAAAGGATAAACAACATATAATGCATGATAGATTCGACGTCTAAAGACTATTTATCACTATGTTTAAACGAATCATTGAATAAAAAACTCCTTTCCTTATGAGTTAAGAAAGGATAAACAATATACAATGCATGATAGATTCGACATCTAAAGAGTCATTATCTCTTTGTTTAATCGAATCATTGAATAAAAAACTCATTTCTTTATGAGTTAAGAAAAGATAAACAACATATAATGCATGATAGATTCGACGTTTAAAGACTTATTATCTCTTCGTTTAATCGAATCATTGAATAAAGAATTCGTTTCTTTTTGAGTTAAGAAAGGATAAACAACATATATTGCATGATAGATTCGATGTCTAAAGACTCATTATCTATTCGTTTAAATGAATCATTGTATAAATAACATGTTTCCTTATGAGTTAAGAAAGGATAAACAACATATAATGCATGATAGATTCGACGTTAGAAGACTTATTATCTCTTTGTTTAATCGAATCATTGAATAAAGAACTCGTTTCTTTATGAGTTAAGAAAGGATAAACAACATATAATGCATGATAGATTCGACGTCTAAAGACTCATTATCACTTCGTTTAATCGAATCATTGAATAAAGAACTCATTTCTTTATGAGTTAAGAAAAATAAACAACATGTAATGCATGATAGATTCGACGTTTAAAGACTTATTATCTCTTCACTTAATCGAATCATTGAATAAAGAACTCATTTCCTTACGAGTTAATAAAGGATAAACAACATATAATACAAGATAGATTCGACGTCTAAAGACTCATTATCACTTCGTTTAAACGAATCATTGAATAAAAAACTCCTTTCCTTATGAGTTAAGAAAGGATAAACAATATATAATGCATGATAGATTCGACATCTAAAGAGTCATTATCTCTTTGTTTAATCGAATCATTGAATAAAAAACTTATTTCTTTATGAGTTAAGATAAGAAAAACAACATATAATGCATGATAGATTCGACGTTCAAAGACTTATTATCTCTTCGCTTAATCGAATCATTGAATAAAGAACTCGTTTCTTTATGAGTTAAGAAAGGATAAACAACATATAATACATGATAGATTCGATGTCTAAAGACTCATTATCTCTTCGTTTAATCGAATCATTGAATAAAGAACATGTTTCCTTAAGAGTTAAGAAAGGATAAACAACATATAATGCATGATAGATTCGACGTAAGAAGACTTATTATCTCTTCGTTTAATCGAATCAATGAATAAAGAACTCGTTTCATTATGAGTTAAGAAATGATAAACAACATATAATGCATGATAGATTCGACGTCTAAGACTCATTATCACTTCGTTTAGTCGAATCATTGAATAAAAACTCACTTCTTTATGAGTTAAGAAAGGATAAACAATGTATAATGCATGATAGATTCGACGCTTTAAGATTCATTATCTCTTTTTTTAATCAAATCATTAAATAAAGAACTCGTTTCTTTATGAGTTAAGAAAAGATAAACAACATAAATTGCATGATAGATTCGACGTTTGAAGACTTATTATCTCTTTATTTAATCGAATCATTGAATAAACGACATATAATGCATGATTGATTCGACGTAAGAAGACTTATTATATCTTCGTTTAATCGAATCAATGAATAAAGAACTCGTTTCCTTAAGAGTTAAGAAAGGATAAACAACATATAATGCATGATAGATTCGACGTAAGAAGACTTATTATATCTTCGTTTAATCGAATCAATAAATAAAGAACTCGTTTCCTTATGAGTTAAGAAAGGATAAACAACATATAATGCATGATAGATTCGACGTCTAAAGACTATTTATCACTATGTTTAAACGAATCATTGAATAAAAAACTCCTTTCCTTATGAGTTAAGAAAGGATAAACAATATATAATACATGATAGATTCGACGTCTAAAGAGTCATTATCTCTTTGTTTAATCGAATCATTGAATAAAAAACTCATTTCTTTATGAGTTAAGAAAAGATAAACAACATATAATGCATGATAGATTCGACGTTCAAAGACCTATTATCTCTTCGTTTAATCGAATCATTGAATAAAGAACTCATTTTTTTATGAGTTAAGAAAGGATAAACAACATATATTGCATGATAGATTCGATGTCTAAAGACTCATTATCTATTCGTTTAAACGAATCATTAAATAAAGAACATGTTTCCTTATGAGTTAAGAAAGGATAAACAGCATATAATGCATGATAAATTCGACGTTAGAAGACTTATTATCTCTTCGTTTAATCGAATCATTGAATAAATAACTCGTTTCCTTATGAGTTAAGAAAGGATAAACAACATATAATGCATGATAGATTCGAAGTCTAAAGACTCATTATCACTTCGTTTAGTCGAATCATTGAATAAAAACTCACTTCTTTATGAGTTAAGAAAGGATAAACAATGTATAATGCATGATAGATTCAACGTCTTAAGATTCATTATCTCTTTGTTTAATCGAATCATTAAATAAAGAACTCATTTCTTTATGAGTTAAGAAAAGATAAACAACATATAATGCATGATAGTTTCGTCTTCTAAAGACTCATTATCACTTCGTTTAATCGAATCGTTGAATAAAAAACTCATTTCCATATGAGTTAAGAAAGGATAAACAATATATAATGAATGATAGATTCGACGTCTAAAGAGTCATTATCTCTTTGTTTAATCGAATCATTAAATAAAAAACTCATTTCTTTATGAGTTAAGAAAAGATAAACAACAAATAATGCATGATAGATTTGACGTTCAAAGACTTATTATCTCTTTGTTTAATCGAACCAATGAATAAAGAACTCGTTTCCTTATGAGTTAAAAAGGGATAAACATCATCTAATGCATGATAGATTCGATGTCTAAAGACTCATTATCTCTTCGTTTAATCGAATTATTGAATAAAGAACATGTTTCCATAAGAGTTAAGTAAGGATAAACAACATATAATGCATGATAGATTCGACGTCTAAAGACTCATTATCTCTTCGTTTAATCGAATCATTGAATAAAGAACATGTTTCCTTAAGAGTTAAGAAAGGATAAACAACATATAATGCATGATAGATTCGACGTAAGAAGACTTATTATCTCTTCGTTTAATCGAATCAATGAATAAAGAACTCGTTTCCTTATGAGTTAAGAAAGGATAAACAACATATAATGCATGATAGATTCGACGTCTAAAGACTATTTATCACTATGTTTAAACGAATCATTGAATAAAAAACTCCTTTCCTTATGAGTTAAGAAAGGATAAACAATATATAATACATGATAGATTCGACGTCTAAAGAGTCATTATCTCTTTGTTTAATCGAATCATTGAATAAAAAACTCATTTCTTTATGAGTTAAGAAAAGATAAACAACATATAATGCATGATAGATTCGACGTTTAAAGACTTATTATCTCTTCGTTTAATCGAATCATTGAATAAAGAACTCGTTTCTTTATGAGTTAAGAAAGGATAAACAACATATATTGCATGATAGATTCGATGTCTAAAGACTCATTATCTATTCATTTAAACGAATCATTGAATAAAGAACATGTTTCCTTATGAGTTAAGAAAGGATAAACAACATATAATGCATGATAGATTCGACGTTAGAAGACTTATTATCTCTTTGTTTAATCGAATCATTGAATAAAGAACTCGTTTCCTTATGAGTTAAGAAAGGATAAACAACATATAATGCATGATAGATTCGACGTCTAAAGACTCATTATCACTTCGTTTAATCGAATCATTGAATAAAGAACTCATTTCTTTATGAGTTAAGAAAAATAAACAACATGTAATGCATGATAGATTCAACGTTTAAAGACTTATTATCTCTTCACTTAATCGAATCATTGAATAAAGAACTCATTTCCTTACGAGTTAATAAAGGATAAACAACATATAATACAATATAGATTCGACGTCTAAAGACTCATTATCACTTTGTTTAATCGAATCATTGAATAAAGAACTCATTTCTTTATGAGTTAAGAAAAGATAAACAACATGTAATGCATGATAGATTCGACGTTTAAAGACTTATTATCTCTTCACTTAATCGAATCATTGAATAAAGAACTCGTTTCCTTATGAGTTAAGAAAGGATAAACAACATATAATACAAGATAGATTCGACGTCTAAAGACTCATTATCACTTCGTTTAAACGAATCATTGAATAAAAAACTCCTTTCCTTATGAGTTAAGAAAGGATAAACAATATATAATGCATGATAGATTCGACGTCTAAAGAGTCATTATCTCTTTGTTTAATCGAATCATTGAATAAAAAACTTATTTCTTTATGAGTTAAGAAAAGATAAACAACATATAATGCATGATAGATTCGACGTTCAAAGACTTATTATCTCTTTGCTTAATCGAATCATTGAATAAAGAACTCGTTTCTTTATGAGTTAAGAAAGGATAAACAACATATAATACATGATAGATTCGATGTCTAAAGACTCATTATCTCATCGTTTAATCGAATCATTGAATAAAGAACATGTTTCCTTAAGAGTTAAGAAAGGATAAACAACATATAATGCATGATAGATTCGACGTAAGAAGACTTATTATCTCTTCGTTTAATCGAATTATTGAATAAAGAACTCGTTTGTTTATGAGTTAAGAAAAGATAAACAACATAAATTGCATGATAGATTCGACGTTTGAAGACTTATCATCTCTTTATTTAATCGAATCATTAATAAAGAACTCGTTTTCTTATGAGTTAGATAAGGATAAACGACATATAATGCATGATTGATTCGACGTAAGAAGACTTGTTATATCTTCGTTTAATCGAATCAATGAATAAAGAACTCGTTTCCTTATGAGTTAAGAAAGGATAAACAACATATAATGCATGATAGATTCGACGTCTAAAGACTATTTATCACTATGTTTAAACGAATCATTGAATAAAAAACTCCTTTCCTTATGAGTTAAGAAAGGATAAACAATATACAATGCAAGATAGATTCGACGTCTAAAGAGTCATTTTCTCTTTGTTTAATCGAATCATTGAATAAAAAACTCATTTCTTTATGAGTTAAGATAAGAAAACAACATATAATGCATGATAGATTCGACGTTCAAAGACTTATTATCTCTTCGCTTAATCGAATCATTGAATAAAGAACTCGTTTCATTATGAGTTAAGAAAGGATAAACAACATATAATACATGATAGATTCGATGTCTAAAGACTCATTATCTCTTCGTTTAATCGAATCATTGAATAAAGAACATGTTTCCTTAAGAGTTAAGAAAGGATAAACAACATATAATGCATGATAGATTCGACGTAAGAAGACTTATTATCTCTTCGTTTAATCGAATCAATGAATAAAGAACTCGTTTCATTATGAGTTAAGAAATGATAAACAACATATAATGCATGATAGATTCGACGTCTAAGACTCATTATCACTTCGTTTAGTCGAATCATTGAATAAAAACTCACTTCTTTATGAGTTAAGAAAGGATAAACAATGTATAATGCATGATAGATTCGACGTTTTAAGATTCATTATCTCTTTTTTTAATCGAATCATTAAATAAAGAACTCGTTTCTTTATGAGTTAAGAAAAGATAAACAACATAAATTGCATGATAGATTCGATGTTTGAAGACTTATTATCTCTTTATTTAATCGAATCATTGAATAAAGAACTCGTTTCCTTATGAGTTAAATAAGGATAAACGACATATAATGCATGATAGATTCGACGTAAGAAGACTTATTATATCTTCGTTTAATCGAATCAATGAATAAAGAACTCGTTTCCTTATGAGTTAAGAAAGGATAAACAACATATAATGCATGATAGATTCGACGTCTAAAGACTATTTATCACTATGTTTAAACGAATCATTGAATAAAAAACTCCTTTCCTTATGAGTTAAGAAAGGATAAACAATATACAATGCATGATAGATTCGACATCTAAAGAGTCATTATCTCTTTGTTTAATCGAATCATTGAATAAAAAACTCATTTCTTTATGAGTTAAGAAAAGATAAACAACATATAATGCATGATAGATTCGACGTTTAAAGACTTATTATCTCTTCGTTTAATCGAATCATTGAATAAAGAACTCGTTTCTTTATGAGTTAAGAAAGGATAAACAACATATATTGCATGATAGATTCGATGTCTAAAGACTCATTATCTATTCGTTTAAATGAATCATTGAATAAATAACATGTTTCCTTATGAGTTAAGAAAGGATAAACAACATATAATGCATGATAGATTCGACGTTAGAAGACTTATTATCTCTTTGTTTAATCGAATCATTGAATAAAGAACTCGTTTCTTTATGAGTTAAGAAAGGATAAACAACATATAATGCATGATAGATTCGACGTCTAAAGACTCATTATCACTTCGTTTAATCGAATCATTGAATAAAGAACTCATTTCTTTATGAGTTAAGAAAAGATAAACAACATGTAATGCATGATAGATTCGACGTTTAAAGACTTATTATCTCTTCACTTAATCGAATCATTGAATAAAGAACTCGTTTCCTTATGAGTTAAGAAAGGATAAACAACATATAATACAAGATAGATTCGACGTCTAAAGACTCATTATCACTTCGTTTAAACGAATCATTGAATAAAAAACTCCTTTCCTTATGAGTTAAGAAAGGATAAACAATATATAATGCATGATAGATTCGACGTCTAAAGAGTCATTATCTCTTTGTTTAATCGAATCATTGAATAAAAAACTTATTTCTTTATGAGTTAAGAAAAGATAAACAACATATAATGCATGATAGATTCGACGTTCAAAGACTTATTATCTCTTCGCTTAATCGAATCATTGAATAAAGAACTCGTTTCTTTATGAGTTAAGAAAGGATAAACAACATATGATACATGATAGATTCGATGTCTAAAGACTCATTATCTCTTCGTTTAATCGAATCATTGAATAAAGAACATGTTTCCTTAAGAGTTAAGAAAGGATAAACAACATATAATGCATGATAGATTCGACGTAAGAAGACTTATTATCTCTTTGTTTAATCGAATCAATGAATAAAGAACTCGTTTCATTATAAGTTATGAAATGATAAACAACATATAATGCATGATAGATTCGACGTCTAAGACTCATTATCACTTCGTTTAGTCGAATCATTGAATAAAAACTCACTTCTTTATGAGTTAAGAAAGGATAAACAATGTATAATGCATGATAGATTCGACGTTTTAAGATTCATTATCTCTTTTTTTAATCGAATCATTAAATAAAGAGCTCGTTTCTTTATGAGTTAAGAAAAGATAAACAACATAAATTGCATGATAGATTCGACGTTTGAAGACTTATTATCTCTTTATTTAATCGAATCATTGAATAAAGAACTCGTTTCCTTATGAGTTAAATAAGGATAAACGACATATAATGCATGATTGATTCGACGTAAGAAGACTTATTATATCTTCGTTTAATCGAATCAATGAATAAAGAACTCGTTTCCTTATGAGTTAAGAAAGGATAAACAACATATAATGCATGATAGATTCGACGTCTAAAGACTATTTATCACTATGTTTAAACGAATCATTGAATAAAAAACTCCTTTCCTTATGAGTTAAGAAAGGATAAACAATATACAATGCATGATAGATTCGACATCTAAAGAGTCATTATCTCTTTGTTTAATCGAATCATTGAATAAAAAACTCATTTCTTTATGAGTTAAGAAAAGATAAACAACATATAATGCATGATAGATTCGACGTTTAAAGACTTATTATCTCTTCGTTTAATCGAATCATTGAATAAAGAACTCGTTTCTTTATGAGTTAAGAAAGGATAAACAACATATATTGCATGATAGATTCGATGTCTAAAGACTCATTATCTATTCGTTTAAATGAATCATTGTATAAATAACATGTTTCCTTATGAGTTAAGAAAGGATAAACAACATATAATGCATGATTGATTCGACGTTAGAAGACTTATTATCTCTTCGTTTAATCGAATCAATGAATAAAGAACTCGTTTCGTTATGAGTTAAGAAAGGATAAACAACATATAATGCATGATAGATTCGACGTCTAAAGACTCATTATCTCTTCGTTTAATCGAATCATTGAATAAAGAACTCATTTCTTTATGAGTTAAGAAAAGATAAACAACATGTAATGCATGATAGATTCGACGTTTAAAGACTTATTATCTCTTCACTTAATCGAATCATTGAATAAAGAACTCGTTTCCTTATGAGTTAAGAAAGGATAAACAACATATAATACAAGATAGATTCGACGTCTAAAGACTCATTATCACTTCGTTTAAACGAATCATTGAATAAAAAACTCCTTTCCTTATGAGTTAAGAAAGGATAAACAATATATAATGCATGATAGATTCGACGTCTAAAGAGTCATTATCTCTTTGTTTAATCGAATCATTGAATAAAAAACTTATTTCTTTATGAGTTAAGAAAAGATAAACAACAAATAATGCATGATAGATTCGACGTTCAAAGACTTATTATCTCTTCGCTTAATCGAATCATTGAATAAAGAACTCGTTTCTTTATGAGTTAAGAAAGGATAAACAACATATAATACATGATAGATTCGATGTCTAAAGACTCATTATCTCTTCGTTTAATCGAATCATTGAATAAAGAACATGTTTCCTTAAGAGTTAAGAAAGGATAAACAACATATAATGCATGATAGATTCGACGTAAGAAGACTTATTATCTCTTTGTTTAATCGAATCAATGAATAAAGAACTCGTTTCATTATAAGTTATGAAATGATAAACAACATATAATGCATGATAGATTCGACGTCTAAGACTCATTATCACTTCGTTTAGTCGAATCATTGAATAAAAACTCACTTCTTTATGAGTTAAGAAAGGATAAACAATGTATAATGCATGATAGATTCGACGTTTTAAGATTCATTATCTCTTTTTTTAATCGAATCATTAAATAAAGAGCTCGTTTCTTTATGAGTTAAGAAAAGATAAACAACATAAATTGCATGATAGATTCGATGTTTGAAGACTTATTATCTCTTTATTTAATCGAATCATTGAATAAAGAACTCGTTTCCTTATGAGTTAAATAAGGATAAACGACATATAATGCATGATAGATTCGACGTAAGAAGACTTATTATATCTTCGTTTAATCGAATCAATGAATAAAGAACTCGTTTCCTTATGAGTTAAGAAAGGATAAACAACATATAATGCATGATAGATTCGACGTCTAAAGACTATTTATCACTATGTTTAAACGAATCATTGAATAAAAAACTCCTTTCCTTATGAGTTAAGAAAGGATAAACAATATACAATGCATGATAGATTCGACATCTAAAGAGTCATTATCTCTTTGTTTAATCGAATCATTGAATAAAGAACTCGTTTCTTTATGAGTTAAGAAAAGATAAACAACATATAATGCATGATAAATTCGACATTTAAAGACTTATTATCTCTTCGTTTAATCGAATCATTGAATAAAGAACTCGTTTCTTATGAGTTAAGAAAGGATAAACAACATATATTGCATGATAGATTCGATGTCTAAAGACTCATTATCTATTCGTTTAAACGAATCATTGAATAAAGAACATGTTCCTTATGAGTTAAGAAAGGATAAACAACATATAATGCATGATAGATTCGACGTTAGAAGACTTATTATCTCTTTGTTTAATCGAATCATTGAATAAAGAACTCGTTTCCTTATGAGTTAAGAAAGGATAAACAACATATAATGCATGATAGATTCGACGTCTAAAGACTCATTATCACTTCGTTTAATCGAATCATTGAATAAAGAACTCATTTCTTTATGAGTTAAGAAAGATAAACAACATGTAATGCATGATAGATTCGACGTTTAAAGACTTATTATCTCTTCACTTAATCGAATCATTGAATAAAGAACTCGTTTCCTTATGAGTTAAGAAAGGATAAACAACATATAATACAAGATAGATTCGACGTCTAAAGACTCATTATCACTTCGTTTAAACGAATCATTGAATAAAAAACTCCTTTCCTTATGAGTTAAGAAAGGATATACAATATATAATGCATGATAGATTCGACGTCTAAAGAGTCATTATCTCTTTGTTTAATCGAATCATTGAATAAAAAACTTATTTCTTTATGAGTTAAGATAAGAAAACAACATATAATGCATGATAGATTCGACGTTCAAAGACTTATTATCTCTTCGCTTAATCGAATCATTGAATAAAGAACTCGTTTCTTTATGAGTTAAGAAAGGATAAACAACATATAATACATGATAGATTCGATGTCTAAAGACTCATTATCCCTTCGTTTAATCGAATCATTGAATAAAGAACATGTTTCCTTAAGAGTTAAGAAAGGATAAACAACATATAATGCATGATAGATTCGACGTAAGAAGACTTATTATCTCTTCGTTTAATCGAATCAATGAATAAAGAACTCGTTTCATTATGAGTTAAGAAATGATAAACAACATATAATGCATGATAGATTCGACGTCTAAACTCATTATCTCTTCGTTTAGTCGAATAATTGAATAAAAACTCACTTCTTTATGAGTTAAGAAAGGATAAACAATGTATAATGCATGATAGATTCGACGTTTTAAGATTCATTATCTCTATTTTTAATCGAATCATTAAATAAAGAACTCGTTTCTTTATGAGTTAAGAAAAGATAAACAACATAAATCGCATGATAGATTCGACGTTTGAAGACTTATTATCTCTTTATTTAATCGAATCATTGAATAAAGAACTCGTTTCCTTATGAGTTAAATAAGGATAAACGACATATAATGCATGATTGATTCGACGTAAGAAGACTTATTATATCTTCGTTTAATCGAATCAATGAATAAAGAACTCGTTTCCTTATGAGTTAAGAAAGGATAAACTACATATAATGCATGATAGATTCGACGTCTAAAGACTATTTATCACTATGTTTAATCGAATCAATAAATAAAGAACTCATTTCCTTATGAGTTAAGAAAGGATAAACAACTTATAATGCATGATAGATTCGACGTCTAAAGTCTCATTATCTCTTTGTTTAATCGAATCATTGAATAAAGAACTCATTTCTTTATGAGTTAAGAAAGATAAACAACATATAATGCATGATAGATTCGACGTTAAAGACTATTATCTCTTCGTTTAATCGAATCATTGAATAAAGAACTCGTTTCTTTATGAGTTAAGAAAGGATAAACAACATATATTGCATGATAGATTCGATCTCTAAAGACTCATTATCTATTCGTTTAAACGAATCATTGAATAAAAAACATGTTTCTTATGAGTTAAGAAAGGATAAACAACATATAATGCATGATAGATTCGACGTTAGAAGACTTATTATCTCTTCGTTTAATCGAATCATTGAATAAAGAACTCGTTTCTTATGAGTTAAGAAAGGATAAACAACATATAATGCATGATAGATTCGACGTCTAAAGACTCATTATCACTTCGTTTAATCGAATCATTGAATAAAGAACTCATTTCCTTATGAGTTAAGAAAGGATAAACAACATATAATGCATGATAGATTCGACGTTTAAAGACTTATTATCTCTTCGTTTAATCGAATCATTGAATAAAGAACTCGTTTCCTTATGAGTTAAGAAAGGATAAACAACATATAATGCATGATAGATTCGACGTCTAAAGACTCATTATCACTTCGTTTAATCGAATCATTGAATAAAAAACTCCTTTCCTTATGAGTTAAGAAAGGATAAACAATATATAATGCATGATAGATTCGACGTCTAAAGAGTCATTATCTCTTTGTTTAATCGAATCATTGAATAAAGAACTTATTTCTTTATGAGTTAAGAAAAGATAAACAACATATAATGCATGATAGATTCGACGTTCAAAGACTTATTATCTCTTCGTTTAATCGAATCATTGAATAAAGAACTCGTTTCTTTATGAGTTAAGAAAGGATAAACAACATATAATGCATGATAGATTCGATGTCTAAAGACTCATTATCTCTTCGTTTAATCGAATCATTGAATAAAGAACATGTTTCCTTAAGAGTTAAGAAAGGATAAACAACATATAATGCATGATAGATTCGACGTAAGAAGACTTATTATCTCTTCGTT
>JAHCLQ010000800.1:0-52390 GCA_023678885.1 Pogostemon cablin
CGTCTAAAGACTCATTATCACTTCGTTTAATCGAATCGTTGAATAAAAACTCATTTCCATATGAGTTAAGAAAGGATAAACAATATATAATGCATGATAAATTCGACGTCTAAAGAGTCATTATCTCTTTGTTTAATCGAATCAATAAATAAAAAACTCATTTCTTTATGAGTTAAGAAAAGATAAACAACAAATAATGCATGATAGATTTGACGTTCAAAGACTTATTATCTCTTCGTTTAATCGAACCAATGAATAAAGAACTCGTTTCCTTATTAGTTAAAAAAGGATAAACAACATCTAATGCATGATAGATTCGATGTCTAAAGACTCATTATCTCTTCGTTTAATCGAATCATTGAATAAAGAACATGTTTCCATAAGAGTTAAGTAAGGATAAACAACATATAATGCATGATAGATTCGACGTAAGAAGACTTATTATCTCTTCGTTTAATCGAATCATTGAATAAAAACTCACTTCTTTATGAGTTAAGATAGGATAAACAACATATAATGCATGATAGATTCGACGTCTAAAGACTCATTATCACTTCGTTTAATCGAATCATTGAATAAAAAACTCACTTCTTTATGAGTTAAGAAAGGATAAACAACATATAATGCATGATAGATTCGACGTCTAAAGAGTAATTATCTCTTTGTTTAATCGAATAATTGAATAAAGAACTCATTTCTTTATGAGTTAAGAAAAGATAAACAACATGTAATGCATGATAGATTCGACGTTTAAAGACATATTATCTCTTCACTTAATCGAATCATTGAATAAAGAACTCGTTTCCTTATGAGTTAAGAAAGGATAAACAACATATAATACAAGATTGATTCGACGTCTAAAGACTCATTATCACTTCGTTTAAACGAATCATTGAATAAAAAAGTCCTTTCCTTATGAGTTAAGAAAGGATAAACAATATATAATGCATGATAGATTCGACGTCTAAAGAGTCATTATCTCTTTGTTTAATCGAATCATTGAATAAAAAACTTATTTCTTTATGAGTTAAGATAAGAAAACAACATATAATGCATGATAGATTTGACGTTCAAAGACTTATTATCTCTTCATTTAATTGAATCATTGAATAAAGAACTCGTTTCTTTATGAGTTAAGAAAGGATAAACAACATATAATACATGATAGATTCGATGTCTAAAGACTCATTATCCCTTCGTTTAATCGAATCATTGAATAAAGAACATGTTTCCTTAAGAGTTAAGAAAGGATAAACAACATATAATGCATGATAGATTCGACGTAAGAAGACTTATTATCTCTTCGTTTAATCGAATCAATGAATAAAGAACTCGTTTCATTATGAGTTAAGAAATGATAAACAACATATAATGCATGATAGATTCGACGTCTAAACTCATTATCTCTTCGTTTAGTCGAATCATTGAATAAAAACTCACTTCTTTATGAGTTAAGAAAGGATAAACAATGTATAATGCATGATAGATTCGACGTTTTAAGATTCATTATCTCTTTTTTAATCGAATCATTAAATAAAGAACTCGTTTCTTTATGAGTTAAGAAAAGATAAACAACATAAATCGCATGATAGATTCGACGTTTGAAGACTTATTATCTCTTTATTTAATCGAATCATTGAATAAAGAACTCGTTTCCTTATGAGTTAAATAAGGATAAACGACATATAATGCATGATTGATTCGACGTAAGAAGACTTATTATATCTTCGTTTAATCGAATCAATGAATAAAGAACTCGTTTCCTTATGAGTTAAGAAAGGATAAACTACATATAATGCATGATAGATTCGACGTCTAAAGACCATTTATCACTATGTTTAAATGAATCATTGAATAAAAAATTACTTTCCTTATGAGTTAAGAAAGGATAAACAATATACAATGCATGATAGATTCGACGTCTAAAGAGTCATTATCGCTTTGTTTAATCGAATCATTGAATAAAAAACTCATTTCTTTATGAGTTAAGAAAAGATAAACAACATATAATGCATGATAGATTCGACGTTTAAAGACTTATTATCCCTTCGTTTAATCGAATCATTGAATAAAGAACTCGTTTCTTTATGAGTTAAGAAAAGATAAACAACATATAATGCATGATAGATTCGACTGTCTAAAGACACATTATCTCTTCGTTTAATCGAATCATTGAATAAAGAACATGTTTCTTATGAGTTAAGAAAGGATAAACAACATATATTGCATGATAGATTCGATATCTAGAAGACTTATTATCTATTCGTTTAATCGAATCATTGAATAAAGAACATGTTTCCTTATGAGTTAAGAAAGGATAAACAACATATAATGCATGATAGATTCGAGGTCTTACGATTCATATCTCTTTGTTTAATTGAATTATTAAATAAAGAACTCGTTTCTTTATGAGTTAAGAAAAGATAAACAACATATAATGCATGATAGATTCGACGTTTAAAGACTTATTATCTCTTCATTTAATCAAATCATTGAATAAAGAACTCGTTTCCTTATGAGTTAAATAAGGATAAACGACATATAATGCATGATTGATTCGACGTAAGAAGACTTATTATATCTTCGTTTAATCGAATCAATGAATAAAGAACTCGTTTCCTTATGAGTTAAGAAAGGATAAACTACATATAATGCATGATAGATTCGACGTCTAAAGACTATTTATCACTATGTTTAATCGAATCAATAAATAAAGAACTCATTTCCTTATGAGTTAAGAAAGGATAAACAACATATAATGCATGATAGATTCGACGTCTAAAGACTATTTATCACTATGTTTAAACGAATCATTGAATAAAAAACTCCTTTCCTTATGAGTTAAGAAAGGATAAACAATATATAATACATGATAGATTCGATGTCTAAAGAGTCATTATCTCTTTGTTTAATCGAATCATTGAATAAAAAACTCATTTCTTTATGAGTTAAGAAAAGATAAACAACATATAATGCATGATAGATTCGACGTTCAAAGACCTATTATCTCTTCGTTTAATCGAATCATTGAATAAAGAACTCGTTTTTTTATGAGTTAAGAAAGGATAAACAACATATATTGCATGATAGATTCGATGTCTAAAGACTCATTATCTATTCGTTTAAACGAATCATTAAATAAAGAACATGTTTCCTTATGAGTTAAGAAAGGATAAACAACATATAATGCATGATAAATTCGACGTTAGAAGACTTATTATCTCTTCGTTTAATCGAATTATTGAATAAAGAACTCGTTTCCTTATGAGTTAAGAAAGGATAAACAACATATAATGCATGATAGATTCGAAGTCTAAAGACTCATTATCACTTCGTTTAATCGAATCGTTGAATAAAAACTCACTTATTTATGAGTTAAGAAAGGATAAACAACGTAAAATGCATGATAGATTCAACGTCTTAAGATTCATTATCTCTTTGTTTAATCGAATCATTAAATAAAGAACTCATTTCTTTATGAGTTAAGAAAAGATAAATAACATATAATGCATGATAGATTCGACGTTTGAAGACTTATTATCCTTTCATTTAATTGAATCATTGAATAAAGAACTCATTTTCTTATGAGTTAAAAAGGATAAACGATATATAATGCATGATAGATTCGAAGTCTAAAGACTCATTATCACTTCGTTTAATCGAATCGTTGAATAAAAACTCATTTCCATATGAGTAAAGAAAGGATAAACAATATATAATGCATGATAAATTCGACGTCTAAAGAGTCATTATCTCTTTGTTTAATCGAATCAATAAATAAAAAACTCATTTCTTTATGAGTTAAGAAAAGATAAACAACAAATAATGCATGATAGATTTGACGTTCAAAGACTTATTATCTCTTCGTTTAATCGAACCAATGAATAAAGAACTCGTTTCCTTATGAGTTAAGAAAGGATAAACTACATATAATGCATGATAGATTCGACGTCTAAAGACTATTTATCACTATGTTTAATCGAATCAATAAATAAAGAACTCATTTCCTTATGAGTTAAGAAAGGATAAACAACTTATAATGCATGATAGATTCGACGTCTAAAGACTATTTATCACTATGTTTAAACGAATCATTGAATAAAAAACTCCTTTCCTTATGAGTTAAGAAAGGATAAACAATATATAATACATGATAGATTCGATGTCTAAAGAGTCATTATCTCTTTGTTTAATCGAATCATTGAATAAAAAACTCATTTCTTTATGAGTTAAGAAAAGATAAACAACATATAATGCATGATATATTCGACGTTCAAAGACCTATTATCTCTTCGTTTAATCGAATCATTGAATAAAGAACTCGTTTTTGTATGAGTTAATAAAGGATAAACAACATATATTGCATGATAGATTCGATATCTAAAGACTCATTATCTATTCGTTTAAACGAATCATTAAATAAAGAACATGTTTCCTTATGAGTTAAGAAAGGATAAACAACATATAATGCATGATAAATTTGACGTTAGAAGGCTTATTATCTCTTCGTTTAATCGAATCATTGAATAAAGAACTCGTTTCCTTATGAGTTAAGAAAGGATAAACAACATATAATGCATGATAGATTCGAAGTCTAAAGACTCATTATCACTTCGTTTAGTCGAATCATTGAATAAAAACTCACTTCTTTATGAGTTAAGAAAGGATAAACAATGTATAATGCATGATAGATTCAACGTCTTAAGATTCATTATCTCTTTGTTTAATCGAATCATTAAATAAAGAACTCATTTCTTTATGAGTTAAGAAAAGATAAACAACATATAATGCATGATAGATTCGACGTTTGAAGACTTATTATCTCTTCATTTAATCGAATCATTGAAAAAAGAACTCGTTTCCTTATGAGTTAAAAAAGGATAAACGACATATAATGCATGGTAGTTTCGTCGTCTAAAGACTCATTATCACTTCGTTTAATCGAATCGTTGAATAAAAAACTCATTTCCATATGAGTTAAGAAAGGATAAACAATATATAATGCATGATAGATTCGACGTCTAAAGAGTCATTATCTCTTTGTTTAATCGAATCATTAAATAAAAAACTCATTTCTTTATGAGTTAAGAAAAGATAAACAACAAATAATGCATGATAGATTTGACGTTCAAAGACTTATTATCTCTTCGTTTAATCGAACCAATGAATAAAGAACTCGTTTCCTTATGAGTTAAAAAAGGATAAACAACATCTAATGCATGATAGATTCGATGTCTAAAGACTCATTATCTCTTCGTTTAATCGAATCATTGAATAAAGAACATGTTTCCATAAGAGTTAAGTAAGGATAAACAACATATAATGCATGATAGATTCGACGTAAGAAGACTTATTATCTCTTCGTTTAATCAAATCAATGAATAAAGAACTCTTTTCGTTATGAGTTAAGAAAGGATAAACAACATATAATGCATGATAGATTCGACGTCTAAAGACTCATTATCACTTCGTTTAATCGAATCATTGAATAAAAAACTCACTTCTTTATGAGTTAAGAAAGGATAAACAACATATAATGCATGATAGATTGGTCGTCTAAAGACTCATTATCAACTTCGTTTAATCGAATCGTTGAATAAAAAATGCCTTTCCATATGAGTTAATAAAGGATAAACAATATATAATGCATGATAGATTCGACGTCTAAAGAGTCATTATCTCTTTGTTTAATCGAATCATTAAATAAAAAGTCATTTCTTTATGAGTTAAGAAAAGATAAACAACATATAATGCATGATAGATTTGACGTTCAAAGACTTATTATATCTATGTTTAATCGAATCATTGAATAAAGAACTCGTTTCTTTATTAGTTAAGAAAGGATAAACAACATATAATGCATGATAGATTGGATGTCTAAAGACTCATTATCTCTTCGTTTAATCGAATCATTGAATAAAGAACATGTTTCCTTAAGAGTTAAGAAAGGATAAACAACATATAATGCATGATAGATTCGACGTAAGAAGACTTATTATATCTTCGTTTAATCGAATCAATAAATAAAGAACTCATTTCCTTATGAGTTAAGAAAGGATAAACAACTTATAATGCATGATAGATTCGACGTCTAAAGACTATTTATCACTATGTTTAAACGAATCATTGAATAAAAAACTCCTTTCCTTATGAGTTAAGAAAGGATAAACAATATATAATACATGATAGATTCGACGTCTAAAGAGTCATTATCTCTTTGTTTAATCAAATCATTGAATAAAAAACTCATTTCTTTATGAGTTAAGAAAAGATAAACAACATATAATGCATGATATATTCGACGTTCAAAGACCTATTATCTCTTCGTTTAATCGAATCATTGAATAAAGAACTCGTTTTTGTATGAGTTAAGAAAGGATAAACAACATATATTGCATGATAGATTCGATATCTAAAGACTCATTATCTATTCGTTTAAACGAATCATTAAATAAAGAACATGTTTCCTTATGAGTTAAGAAAGGATAAACAACATATAATGCATGATAAATTTGACGTTAGAAGGCTTATTATCTCTTCGTTTAATCGAATCATTGAATAAAGAACTCGTTTCCTTATGAGTTAAGAAAGGATAAACAACATATAATGCATGATATATTCGAAGTCTAAAGATTCATTATCACTTCGTTTAGTCGAATCATTGAATAAAACTCACTTCTTTATGAGTTAAGAAAGGATAGACAATGTATAATGCATGATAGATTCAACGTCTTAAGATTCATTATCTCTTTGTTTAATCGAATCATTAAATAAAGAACTCATTTCTTTATGAGTTAAGAAAAGATAAACAACATATAATGCATGATAGATTCGATGTTTGAAGACTTATTATCTCTTCATTTAATCGAATCATTGAATAAAGAACTCGTTTCCTTATGAGTTAAAAAGGATAAACGACATATAATGCATGATAGTTTCGTCGTCTAAAGACTCATTATCACTTCGTTTAATCGAATCGTTGAATAAAAACTCATTTCCATATGAGTTAAGAAAGGATAAACAATATATAATGCATGATAAATTCGACGTCTAAAGAGTCATTATCTCTTTGTTTAATCGAATCAATAAATAAAAAACTCATTTCTTTATGAGTTAAGAAAAGATAAACAACAAATAATGCATGATAGATTTGACGTTCAAAGACTTATTATCTCTTCGTTTAATCGAACCAATGAATAAAGAACTCGTTTCCTTATGAGTTAAAAAAGGATAAACAACATCTAATGCATGATAGATTCGATGTCTAAAGACTCATTATCTCTTCGTTTAATCGAATCATTGAATAAAGAACATGTTTCCATAAGAGTTAAGTAAGGATAAACAACATATAATGCATGATAGATTCGACGTAAGAAGACTCATTATCACTTCGTTTAATCGAATCATTGAATTAAAAACTCACTTCTTTATGAGTTAAGAAAGGATAAACAACATATAATGCATGATAGATTCGACGTCTAAAGACTCATTATCACTTCGTTTAATCGAATCATTGAATAAAAAACTCACTTCTTTATGAGTTAAGAAAGGATAAACAACATATAATGTATGATAGATTCGACGTCTAAAGAGTAATTATCTCTTTGTTTAATCGAATCATTGAATAAAGAACTCATTTCTTTATGAGTTAAGAAAAGATAAACAACATGTAATGCATGATAGATTCGACGTTTAAAGACATATTATCTCTTAACTTAATCGAATCATTGAATAAAGAACTCGTTTCCTTATGAGTTAAGAAAGGATAAACAACATATAATACAAGATAGATTCGACGTCTATAGACTCATTATCACTTCGTTTAAACAAATCATTGAATAAAACACTCCTTTCCTTATGAGTTAAGAAAGGATAAACAATATATAATGCATGATAGATTCGACGTCTAAAGAGTCATTATCTCTTTGTTTAATCGAATCATTGAATAAAAAACTTATTTCTTTATGAGTTAAGATAAGAAAACAACATATAATGCATGATAGATTCGAGGTTCAAAGACTTATTATCTCTTCGCTTAATCGAATCATTGAATAAAGAACTCGTTTCTTTATGAGTTAAGAAAGGATAAACAACATATAATACATGATAGATTCGATGTCTAAAGACTCATTATCCCTTCGTTTAATCAAATCATTGAATAAAGAACATGTTTCCTTAAGAGTTAAGAAAGGATAAACAACATATAATGCATGATAGATTCGACGTAAGAAGACTTATTATCTCTTTGTTCAATCGAATCAATGAATAAAGAACTCGTTTTATTATGAGTTAAGAAATGATAAACAACATATAATGCATGATAGATTCGACGTCTAAGACTCATTATCACTTCGTTTAGTCGAATCATTGAATAAAAACTCACTTCTTTATGAGTTAAGAAAGGATAAACAATGTATAATGCATGATAGGTTCGACGTTTTAAGATTCATTATCTGTTTTTTAATCGAATCATTAAATAAAGAACTCGTTTCTTTATGAGTTAAGAAAAGATAAACAACATAAATCGCATTATAGATTCGACGTTTGAAGACTTATTATCTCTTTATTTAATCGAATCATTGAATAAAGAACTCGTTTCCTTATGAGTTAAATAAGGATAAACGACATATAATGCATGATTGATTCGACGTAAGAAGACTTATTATATCTTCGTTTAATCGAATCAATGAATAAAGAACTCGTTTCCTTATGAGTTAAGAAAGGATAAACTACATATAATGCATGATAGATTCGACGTCTAAAGACCATTTATCACTATGTTTAAATGAATCATTGAATAAAAAATTACTTTCCTTATGAGTTAAGAAAGGATAAACAATATACAATGCATGATAGATTCGACGTCTAAAGAGTCATTATCGCTTTGTTTAATCGAATCATTGAATAAAAAACTCATTTCTTTATGAGTTAAGAAAAGATAAACAACATATAATGCATGATAGATTCGACGTTTAAAGACTTATTATCCCTTCGTTTAATCGAATCATTGAATAAAGAACTCGTTTCTTTATGAGTTAAGAAAAGATAAACAACATATATTGCATGATAGATTCAATGTCTAAAGACTCATTATCTATTCGTTTAAACGAATCATTGAATAAAGAACATGTTTCCTTATGAGTTAAGAAAGGATAAACAACATATAATGCATGATAGATTCGACGTTAGAAGACTTATTATCTCTTTGTTTAATCGAATCATTGAATAAAGAACTCATTTCCTTATGAATTAAGAAAGGATAAACAATATATAATGCATGATAGATTCGAGGTCTTACGATTCATATCTCTTTGTTTAATTGAATTATTAAATAAAGAACTCGTTTCTTTATGAGTTAAGAAAAGATAAACAACATATAATGCATGATAGATTCGACGTTTAAAGACTTATTATCTCTTCATTTAATCGAATCATTGAATAAAGAACTCGTTTCCTTATGAGTTAAATAAGGATAAACGACATATAATGCATGATTGATTCGACGTAAGAAGACTTATTATATCTTCGTTTAATCGAATCAATGAATAAAGAACTCGTTTCCTTATGAGTTAAGAAAGGATAAACTACATATAATGCATGATAGATTCGACGTCTAAAGACTATTTATCACTATGTTTAAACGAATCATTGAATAAAAAACTACTTTCCTTATGAGTTAAGAAAGGATAAACAACATATAATGCATGATAGATTCGACGTCTAAAGACTATCTTTCACTATGTTTAAACGAATCATTGAATAAAAAACTCCTTTCCTTATGAGTTAAGAAAAAATAAACAATATATAATACATGATAGATTCGACGTCTAAAGAGTCGTTATCTCTTTGTTTAATCGAATCATTGAATAAAAAACTCATTTCTTTATGAGTTAAGAAAAGATAAACAACATATAATGCATGATAGATTCGACGTTCAAAGACCTGTTATCTCTTCGTTTAATCGAATCATTGAATAAAGAACTCGTTTTTTTATGAGTTAAGAAAGGATAAACAACATATATTGCATGATAGATTCGATGTCTAAAGACTCATTATCTATTCGTTTAAACGAATCATTAAATAAAGAACATGTTTCCTTATGAGTTAAGAAAGGATAAACAACATATAATGCATGATAAATTTGATGTTAGAAGGCTTATTATCTCTTCGTTTAATCGAATCATTGAATAAAGAACTCGTTTCCTTATGAGTTAAGAAAGGATAAACAACATATAATGCATGATAGATTCGAAGTCTAAAGACTCATTATCACTTCGTTTAGTCGAATCATTGAATAAAAACTCACTTATTTATGAGTTAAGAAAGGATAAACAACGTAAAATGCATGATAGATTCAACGTCTTAAGATTCATTATCTCTTTGTTTAATCGAATCATTAAATAAAGAACTCATTTCTTTATGAGTTAAGAAAAGATAAATAACATATAATGCATGATAGATTCGACGTTTGAAGACTTATTATCCTTTCATTTAATCGAATCATTGAATAAAGAACTCATTTTCTTATGAGTTAAAAAGGATAAACGATATATAATGCATGATAGTTTCGTCGTCTAAAGACTCATTATCACTTCGTTTAATCGAATCGTTGAATAAAAACTCATTTCCATATGAGTTAAGAAAGGATAAACAATATATAATGCATGATAAATTCGACGTCTAAAGAGTCATTATCTCTTTGTTTAATCGAATCATTAAATAAAAAACTCATTTCTTTATGATTAAGAAAAGATAAACAACAAATAATGCATGATAGATTTGACGTTCAAAGACTTATTATCTCTTCGTTTAATCGAACCAATGAATAAAGAACTCGTTTCCTTATGAGTTAAAAAAGGATAAACAACATCTAATGCATGATAGATTCGATGTCTAAAGACTCATTATCCCTTCGTTTAATCGAATCATTGAATAAAGAACATGTTTCCTTAAGAGTTAAGAAAGGATAAACAACATATAATGCATGATAGATTCGACGTCTAAAGACTATTTATCATTATGTTTAAACGAATCATTGAATAAAAAACTCCTTTCCTTATGAGTTAAGAAAGGATAAACAATATATAATACATGATAGATTCGACGTCTAAAGAGTCATTATCTCTTTGTTTAATCGAATCATTGAATAAAAAACTCATTTCTTTATGAGTTAAGAAAAGATAAACAACATATAATGCATGATAGATTCGACGTTCAAAGACCTATTATCTCTTCTTTTAATCGAATCATTGAATAAAGAACTCGTTTTTTTATGAGTTAAGAAAGGATAAACAACATATATTGCATGATAGATTCGATGTCTAAAGACTCATTATCTATTCGTTTAAACGAATCATTAAATAAAGAACATGTTTCCTTATGAGTTAAGAAAGGATAAACTACATATAATGCATGATAAATTTGACGTTAGAAGGCTTATTATCTCTTCGTTTAATCGAATCATTGAATAAAGAACTCGTTTCCTTATGAGTTAAGAAAGGATAAACAACATATAATGCATGATAGATTCGAAGTCTAAAGACTCATTATCACTTCGTTTAGTCGAATCATTGAACAAAAACTCACTTCTTTATGAGTTAAGAAAGGATAAACAATGTATAATGCATGATAGATTCAACGTCTTAAGATTCATTATCTCTTTGTTTAATCGAATCATTAAATAAAGAACTCATTTCTTTATGAGTTAAGAAAAGATAAACAACATATAATGCATGATAGATTCGACGTTTGAAGACTCATTATCTCTTCATTTAATCGAATCATTGAATAAAGAACTCATTTCCTTATGAGTTAAAAAGGATAAACGATATATAATGCATGATAGTTTCGTCGTCTAAAGACTCATTATCACTTCGTTTAATCGAATCGTTGAATAAAAAACTCATTTCCATATGAGTTATGAAAGGATAAACAATATATAATGCATGATAGATTCGACGTCTAAAGAGTCATTATCTCTTTGTTTAATCGAATCATGAAATAAAAAACTAATTTCTTTATGAGTTAAGAAAAGATAAACAACAAATAATGCATGATAGATTTGATGTTCAAAGACTTACTATCTCTTCGTTTAATCGAACCAATGAATAAATTACTCGTTTCCTTATGAGTTAAAAAAGGATAAACAACATCTAATGCATGATAGATTCGATGTCTAAAGACTCATTATCTCTTCGTTTAATCGAATCATTGAATAAAGAACATGTTTCCATAAGAGTTAAGTAAGGATAAACAACATATAATGCATGATAGATTCGACGTAAGAAGACTTATTATCTCTTCGTTTAATCAAATCAATGAATAAAGAACTCTTTTCGTTATGAGTCAAGAAAGGATAAACAACATATAATGCATGATAGATTCTGTTGGGCAATTGGATCGTGCGGTTCAACATGATCCGTTAGGATTAACAGGAAACAGGCAAACAATAAACAGCGGAAGCGATTAAATCTTGTTTACCGTACTTCTGGGTTGGTGTAGAGGTTGATCGTTGCAGAGAACCACCTCTCGATCTTCTGCTGTATGTCCCAAGTGTGATCCTGCTGTTGTGTGGGCAACAGTCTGCAGGATCTCTCAATCTGCTTCTCTTCCCTTCTCTCACCAAAAGAGGCGCAGGAATAATCTAAGGGTTCCAGGAAGCTGAGTTCACTTATATATTGGGCTACAGCAGGGACCAGGAGGAGAAATTGGGCTGGGCCTCAATTGAATTTAATTAACCAAGCTTAGCCCAAAGCTTTTAATTAAATCCAATAATAATAATATAGTCCACTAAAATATTATTATTGCACTACCCGTCCAATCCCAAAATTATATTCTGGGCTCCTTCTTATTATAAGTCCGACAGTCTCCCCATGTTTAAGATATACAATGCCCATTAATTAATTAAGTTACTGACAACTCAAATTAATTAATATCTCATCCGAGAGTAGTACCACTCAACCTTTTTATCATGCCGGAAATTAATCCACTTGCAAGATTTACATGATAAACCTTATGAGCTCCTCAAGGGGACATCATCAACCTATGACGGACATGGATTCCTTCTACAATCAACAGCACACCATAGATACAGCACTACTTCCCAACTCACCGAGTTTGTTGATTTAATACTTATAAATCTCACCCATTGATGAATCAAAGAAATACATACTGCGCTACGTGTCGAGGTTATTGTATAGGGATTAAGAGCACGAACTTCCATAATAACAGAGATCAAGTTCTACTATATAGTCAGTATAAGAAGAACGATCTCAGGCGGTCCTGCTCAATACACACAAGTGCACTAATGTGATTCTATAGCCAAGACAAGCTAATACCAAATCACACTACAACCATACCGATAGAGAGTCCCCGTCTATCTCAGTTGTGAGTATCTGTTTATACTTTATAAGGAAACCGATAATATGATCTTCCGCGTGTTGTCGCACAACATATTATCTACAGTATAAAGCAAGTGGACTATTGCATCATGCATATAAATAAATTATAAGATGCAATCATTTGATCAATGATTCTCAATTCAAATATTGTTATGACATTGTTCATACTAAAGCTAGAATTTTAGTATACAATCCAACAATCTCCCACTTATACTAAAAGCTATGCTGTCATGTCTTCCACCATACATCTGATTCCTACTCCCACTTACACGACCATTAAAAGCTTTCGCCTTAACGTCCTTGTAAATGGTTTACTAGGTCATCATCCGATGCAATCTAGGTGACAACAACCTACCCCTCATCATACGATTTCTCGTAACAGGTGGTACTCGCGCTCCATGTGTTTAATTGCCTTATGGACTCGTGATTCCTTCAAGTTTGCAACTGCACCAATATCATCAATATAAATTGTGATATCCTTGGGCAAACTTAGAAACACTTCGAAGTCCATCTTGAAGTTTCTAGAGTCATATAGATACTTTGGCTGCCTCATAGGCTCCAATTTATCATCTTTCCATGATGGAGTCCGGAGTCTGAAATATATTTCTATATAACACTCCTCCACATTATGACTCTACTTCCTAAAATTAAACACATAACCTTTGAGGAGAATTTACTACCGTCCAATCTGACTAAAAATCCGAATCTACGTAATCCACAAGAAGCAATGAATCTGTCCAGTAAGTGTATATATGATAACCAGTCCTTCTCAAGCACTTCATATATATCTTACCACAGTTCATCATTCTTATTCCGGGTTACGTTGATACCCACTGTTCATGCATTCAGCAAAACAAATATCCAATCTCGTTCATAGCATTCTTTAGATTAAGCTTCCTTATTTGCCGAAGCATAAGGAACTGCTTTCATCTCCTTTATCTTCATTTATGTCTCAAGGCACATCCAATAAGATAAATTCACATGCTAAACGAGTATGGATTGTATCATTTATGAAACTTGAGATAAGCATAACATCCTTTCTTGTGATCCGTATTACCGTGATCAAAAGGATGTATTTTGCCTTTCTTAAGTCCTTCATCACTACCGCTTTATTAACCGTACCCATACGCCCGATAATACTCTTTCATTGTCTCCAATGAGCAAGATACTATCTACGTATAGTACAAGAAACACCACCACGTTTCCGTCACTCTTTACAACACACAAGACTCATCCGCTCATTGATTTAAATCCATGTCACTGGATTATCTAATCAAAACAGATGCTTCACGATCTTAAAACTTGCTTTAGTCCATCGCTGGACACTTTAAGCTTACTATCAAAATGCTATTAGTACTTTGCAATGAATTACTCTGGTTGCTTCACATAGATGTTTTCCTCAAGACTTCCAATCAGGAAAGCTGTCTTGACATCTATTTGCTGTCCCTCATAATTTAATATGAGCAGCAATAAATAAAAGAATCCGGATCAATTTAAGCATAGCTACCAGCGAATATGTTCCCTCATAATCGAACCATTTCTTTCTGAGTACACCTTTTCGCAACAAGCTTTGCTTTCAAGGTTTTCACCTTTCTGTATGATCTTCTTTTATTTCGTATGACCACTGCAATGGCTTTTACACCATTTTAGTGATCGTATAAGCTCCAGACTTTATTTGGAATCCGTAGATTCTATTTCAACATTCATTGCACCTTGCTAAGATTCCGCATTTTCATCTTGTAGTGCTATGTCGTATCCGTGGGATAATACCATGGTCACTAGGGATCAAGTCTCACGACTCTCCCAAACATATATTTATGAGTTGTCACACAACCCTCCCACTACGACAAGGCACTACATGTAATTGTGTATCAGACGTGACACGCGTTGCAGTTTACCTTGTGGTATATCCTCTTGTACACTTGGTACTTATACTTAGTGTTTTCCTCTCACTTCCTTTAGAACAACTTATACATGGGCTTGTGATTTATTACATAGTCCTTTTCCAAAAATCTGGTGTTTGTGTTAACAGTCACCCTTCGATCTTTTGGACTAAATAAATCACTCTTCATTTTTAGAGGATGTCCCACAAACAGACAAAACGTTTTACGAATTACTGTATCTAGGGCATATCCATAAAATGAATTTAATTATTCCAAATAATTCATCATCTATCTAATCACAACCATAAGAGCCTTATTCCTTCTATCCTCCACACCATTCAGCTGGGGCATGCCCGGTGTAGACAACTTGAGATTTAATCTCAACTTCTGATCAATAGCTCCTAACTATCCCAAGAGGTATTCGCCATCATGATTGAATCGTAATGACTTAATATATTTTCCATGACGCTTCACTGTACCAGCCTTACAATTCTTGAATTAATCAAAGAACTTAGGCATGCAGCGCATCATATAAATATGCTGGTTTCCAGAATAATCTTCGAATATTCATAATCACCTCTCGCTTGGATAATATTAGGTTCGCTTGAATCAGAATGAACTAATTCCAACATATATATCTTTGGCTCTACTCCCCACAGCCTTGAAAAAGCAGCTAATCATTTTTACTTCCAAGCAAGACTCGCAAGTCCGATAGTTTCCACTTCAGATAAACCTTACGGTCTATCCACTATCAACTTTTGAATCCTACTTAAGTAAAATGAATTAGTCATAGACGCCAAATGTATGTTTAGTTCATTTCCGAAGGTTCCTTTCTCTTACTCATATTAGAAGATGCATTATTTAATTACTATTTATTGCATCTGTGGAATGTACATGATTCAAGAGTATACTTTTTATCCACCAACGTACTTTATCGGATTATAGCCTTATTCCTCTTTACTATGACCATGTCATTTAAATGAAATGAAGTATCCATCCGTTAATGCATAGAAACCGAAATTAAATTCTTTCTATGAAACGTACGTAAAGATAATATCTCATAATCAATCGTTTATTCTTATCATGTGATAAATAAACAACTCCCACTGCAATAGTCACTACCTTTGTAGTTTTACCCATATTATTAACTATCTTATCCTTACTCAGTGATAAACACTTAGTGATTCCAGTATCTACATACTTCGTGTCAGTAGATGCCATCACTAATCATGTTTAAACCACTTGTGAATAAGATATTAAACTTGTTCACTTTATGATGAAAATGGCTTTCCTTTGCCACATGTTTTGTCAGAAGTCTCCCACCATATACATCCTCTAGTATTTCAGGTAGAACTTTCTCAAAACATCAAGGCTAAACATGGAGAATAAAATTGATCTAGGTTTCCCTTTCAATTTACACTCCAAGCTTTTCCAATTCATTCATCAAATTCTATCATGATCTTGCGCCTTTTAAATTACTCAAGTATCTGAAGAGTTACATGAGTTCATCATATTTCTATGATCCTCTCATCTCTTCACTAAAGACTTTAATAGGCATCATGAGCCTTGAGAGAACACATGTATTTTCTTAAGCAGTAAATTTCAAAATTAAGATTCTTTTCTAATCAGTTAATTTGGACAAGTAAATATAATTTCTTTTAGTTAACAATTAGTGAGACTAAAACTATTCGAAATACAGAGAATCACGATTAAATATACTGATCAAAACTTCGAATTTTATCCTTTTATATTGTTTCCCTCAAAACAATATAAAAAAAAATTCACCGACATCTCAAGCACCGTGAGTCTGCAAGCCACGTTAGTGTGGACGTTTACAAACCCGAACATTTACAAGAGAAGGTTTTACCCATTAATTTCATTTGTCAACCTAACTTTATGACAAAATAATTAATAGTCGGTTACTCTTTAGCCATGCAAATAATAGCAGTGATTCCGTTGGGGAGGATACTAATTATTTACACCTAAGTGTACACCATTATTTGATCCCAAGTCCACTGCGCGAGCTTATGTCCGCAGTCCCGGTAGCAGATTACCGCCGACGCCTGTATCCGAGCGACGCCAGTGACTAACCAGCCGTCGATCTGATAGCGCCGGTACAGTCGCACACCACTGATGTCATGCGCCGCCTCGCGAGACTTCACGCCGTGCGCCTCCGCCTTCTGGATGGCCGATCTGCTCCGATCCGATCTAGATCAGACTCTCACTCGGATCCCCTTCAGACGCCTCTCTGGACGGGATTTGCCGCATCAGTCGCGCAGCCGTCAGCGACACTCCCACTGACCCACAGTCGCACATGCGGACTGACCGGATCTTCTAATCGCGTCTCACCGGCGCCACCCAGTCATCGCGTCTCCCCCAGCGCCACCCAGTCCATCTCTGACGCCGCCACCTCGCTCGCTGTCACTCGTCCCATCAGGATGATCCCTGATTGTCGGCGCCCCCTCAACAGTCTTCATCCAGTCGTGTCAAGGATGCCGTGAAGACCACTCCATCAGTGCCACCGTCCAAACATGTGACTCCGGCCACCGTGTGTGTGTGTAGCGTGTGATAGAACGCAGATGGATTTCGAGCAGAGTGTGTGTTGTGTTCAGCCGTAATCAATCGTACAACAATCACACAAATAACAATATTACAGAACCCATGAGATAATTTCCAGATTAATACACATAATCAAATAATCCCAATTAAACATGCTATTAATCTGACTAGAAAAGCAAATAGCACATATGCCCTTTAACGTGTCACGTTTTACCACGAAACCATCGCTCTGATACCAATTGTTGGGCAATTGGATCGTGCGGTTCAACGTGATCCGTTAGGATTAACAGGAAACAGGCAAACAATAAACAGCGGAAGCGATTAAATCTTGTTTACCGTACTTCTGGGTTGGTGTAGAGGTTGATCGTTGCAGAGAACCACCTCTCGATCTTCTGCTGTATGTCCCAAGTGTGATCCTGCTATTGTGTGGGCAACAGTCTGCATGATCTCTCAATCTGCTTCTCTTCCCTTCTCTCACCAAAAGAGGCGCAGGAATAATCTAAGGGTTCCAGGAAGCTGAGTTCACTTATATATTGGGCTACAGCAGGGACCAGGAGGAGAAATTGGGCTGGGCCTCAATTGAATTTAATTAACCAAGCTTAGCCCAAAGCTTTTAATTAAATCCAATAATAATAATATAGTCCACTAAAATATTATTATTGCACTACCCGTCCAATCCCAAAATTATGTTCTGGGCTCCTTCTTATTATAAGTCCGACAGTCTCCCCATGTTTAAGATATACAATGCCCATTAATTAATTAAGTTACTGACAACTCAAATTAATTAATATCTCATCCGAGAGTAGTACCACTCAACCTTTTTATCATGCCGGAAATTAATCCACTTGCAAGATTTACATGATAAACCTTATGAGCTCCTCAAGGGGACATCATCAACCTATGACGGACATGGATTCCTTCTACAATCAACAGCACACCATAGATACAGCACTACTTCCCAACTCACCGAGTTTGTTGATTTAATACTTATAAATCTCACCCATTGATGAATCAAAGAAATACATACTGCGCTACGTGTCGAGGTTATTGTATAGGGATTAAGAGCACGAACTTCCATAATAACAGAGATCAAGTTCTACTATATAGTCAGTATAAGAAGAACGATCTCAGGCGGTCCTGCTCAATACACACAAGTGCACTAATATGATTCTATAGCCAAGACAAGCTAATACCAAACCACACTACAACCATACCGATAGAGAGTCCCCGTCTATCTCAGTTGTGAGCATCTGTTTATACTTTATAAGGAAACCGATAATATGATCTTCCGCGTGTTGTCGCACAACATATTATCTACAGTATAAAGCAAGTGGACTATTGCATCATGCATATAAATAAATTATAAGATGCAATCATTTGATCAATGATTATCAATTCAAATATTGTTATGACACTGTTCATACTAAAGCTAGAATTTTAGTATACAATCCAACAAGATTCGACGTCTAAAGACTCATTATCACTTCGTTTAATCGAATCATTGAATAAAAAACTCACTTCTTTATGAGTTAAGAAAGGATAAAAAACATATAATGCATGATAGATTCGATGTCTAATGAGTAACTATCTCTTTGTTTAATCGAAACATTTGAATAAAGAACTCATTTCTTTATGAGTTAAGAAAAGATAAACAACAAGTACTGCATGATAGATTCGACGTTTAAAGACATATTATCTCTTCACTTAATCGAATCATTGAATAAAGAACTCGTTTCCTTATGAGTTAAAAAGGATAAACGACATATAATGCATGATAGATTCGACGTCTAAAGACTCATTATCAACTTCGTTTAATCGAATCGTTGAATAAAAAATGCCTTTCCATATGAGTTAATAAAGGATAAACAATATATAATGCATGATAGATTCGACGTCTAAAGAGTCATTATATCTTTGTTTAATCGAATCATTAAATAAAAAACTCATTTCTTTATGAGTTAAGAAAAGATAAACAACATATAATGCATGATAGATTTGACGTTCAAAGACTTACTATATCTATGTTTAATCGAATCATTGAATAAAGAACTCATTTCTTTATTAGTTAAGAAAGGATAAACAACATATAATGCATGATAGATTCGATGTCTAAAGACTCATTATCTCTTCGTTTAATCGAATCATTGAATAAATAACATGTTTCCTTAAGAGTTAAGAAAGGATAGACAACATATAATGCATGATAGATTCGACGTAAGAAGACTTATTATATCTTCGTTTAATCGAATCAATAAATAAAGAACTCGTTTCCTTATGAGTTAAGAAAGGATAAACAACATATAATGCATGATAGATTCGACGTCTAAAGACTATTTATCACTATGTTTAAACGAATCATTGAATAAAAAACTCCTTTCCTTATGAGTTAAGAAAGGATAAACAATATATAATACATGATATATTCGACGTCTAAAGAGTCATTATCTCTTTGTTTAATCGAATCATTGAATAAAAAACTCATTTCTTTATGAGTTAAGAAAAGATAAACAACATATAATGCATGATAGATTCGACGTTCAAAGACCTATTATCTCTTCGTTTAATCGAATCATTGAATAAAGAACTCGTTTTTTTATGAGTTAAGAAAGGATAAACAACATATATTGCATGATAGATTCGATGTCTAAAGACTCATTATCTATTCGTTTAAACGAATCATTAAATAAAGAACATGTTTCCTTATGAGTTAAGAAAGGATAAACAACATATAATGCATGATAAATTTGACGTTAGAAGGCTTATTATCTCTTCGTTTAATCGAATCATTGAATAAAGAACTCGTTTCCTTATGAGTTAAGAAAGGATAAACAACATATAATGCATGATAGATTCGAAGTCTAAAGACTCATTATCACTTCGTTTAGTCGAATCATTGAATAAAAACTCACTTCTTTATGAGTTAAGAAAGGATAAACAATGTATAATGCATGATAGATTCAACGTCTTAAGATTCATTATCTCTTTGTTTAATCGAATCATTAAATAAAGAACTCATTTCTTTATGAGTTAAGAAAAGATAAACAACATATAATAGATTCGACGTTTGAAGACTCATTATCTCTTCATTTAATCGAATCATTGAAAAAAGAACTCGTTTCCTTATGAGTTAAAAAAGGATAAACGACATATAATGCATGATAGTTTCATCGTCTAAAGACTCATTATCACTTCGTTTAATCGAATCGTTGAATAAAAAACTCATTTCCATATGAGTTAAGAAAGGATAAACAATATATAATGAATGATAGATTCGACGTCTAAAGAGTCATTATCTCTTTGTTTAATCGAATCATTAAATAAAAAACTAATTTCTTTAAGAGTTAAGAAAAGATAAACAACAAATAATGCATGATAGATTTGATGTTCAAAGACATATTATCTCTTCGTTTAATCGAACCAATGAATAAAGAACTCGTTTCCTTATGAGTTAAAAAAGGATAAACAACATCTAATGCATGATAGATTCGATGTCTAAAGACTCATTATCTCTTCGTTTAATCGAATCATTGAATAAAGAACATGTTTCCATAAGAGTTAAGTAAGGATAAACAACATATAATGCATGATAGATTCGACGTAAGAAGACTTATTATCTCTTCGTTTAATCAAATCAATGAATAAAGAACTCTTTTCGTTATGAGTTAAGAAAGGATAAACAACATATAATGCATGATAGATTCGACGTCTAAAGACTCATTATCACTTCGTTTAATCGAATCATTGAATAAAAAACTCACTTCTTTATGAGTTAAGAAAGGATAAACAACATATAATGCATGACAGATTCGACGTCTAAAGAGTAATTATCTCTTTGTTTAATCGAATCATTGAATAAAGAACTCATTTCTTTATGAGTTAAGAAAAGAAAAACAACATGTAATGCATGATAGATTCGACGTTTAAAGACTTATTATCTCTTCACTTAATCGAATCATTGAATAAAGAACTCGTTTTCTTATGAGTTAAAAAGGACAAACGACATATAATGCATGATAGATTCGACGTCTAAAGACTCATTATCAACTTCGTTTAATCGAATCGTTGAATAAAAAACGCCTTTCCATATGAGTTAATAAAGGATAAACAATATATAATGCGTGATAGATTCGACGTCTAAAGAGTCATTATCTCTTTGTTTAATTGAATCATTAAATAAAAAACTCATTTCTTTATGAGTTAAGAAAAGATAAACAACATATAATGCATGATAGATTCGACGTTCAAAGACCTATTATCTCTTCGTTTAATCGAATCATTGAATAAAGAACTCGTTTTTTTATGAGTTAAGAAAGGATAAACAACATATATTGCATGATAGATTCGATGTCTAAAGACTCATTATCTATTCGTTTAAACGAATCATTAAATAAAGAACATGTTTCCTTATGAGTTAAGAAAGGATAAACAACATATAATGCATGATAAATTTGACTTATTATCTCTTCGTTTAATCGAATCATTGAATAAAGAACTCGTTTCCTTATGAGTTAAGAAAGGATAAACAACATATAATGCATGATAGATTCGAAGTCTAAAGACTCATTATCACTTCGTTTAATCGAATCGTTGAATAAAAACTCATTTCCTTATGAGTTAAGAAAGGATAAACAATGTATAATTCATGATAGATTCGACGTCTAAAGAGTCATTATCTCTTTGTTTAATTGAATCATTAAATAAAAAACTAATTTCTTTATGAGTTAAGAAAAGATAAACAACAAATAATGCATGATAGATTTGATGTTCGAAGACTTATTATCTCTTCGTTTAATCGAACCAATGAATAAAGAACTCGTTTCCTTATGAGTTAAAAAAGGATAAACAACATCTAATGCATGATAGATTCGATGTCTAAAGACTCATTATCTCTTCGTTTAATCGAATCATTGAATAAAGAACATGTTTCCATAAGAGTTAAGTAAGGATAAACAACATATAATGCATGATAGATTCGACGTAAGAAGACTTATTATCTCTTCGTTTAATCAAATCAATGAATAAAGAACTCTTTTCGTTATGAGTTAAGAAAGGATAAACAACATATAATGCATGATAGATTCGACGTCTAAAGACTCATTATCACTTCGTTTAATCGAATCATTGAATAAAAAACTCACTTCTTTATGAGTTAAGAAAGGATAAACAACATATAATGCATGATAGATTCGACGTCTAAAGAGTAATTATCTCTTTGTTTAAATGAAGAGATAATTACTCTTTAAACGTCGAATTTATCATGCATTATATGTTGTTTATCCTTTCTTAACTCATAAAGAAGTGAGTTTTTTATTCAATGATTTGATTAAACGAAGTGATAATGAGTCTTTAGACGTCGAATCTATCATGCATTATATGTTGTTTATCCTTTCTTAACTCATAAAGAAACGAGTTCTTTATTCAATGATTCGATTAAACAAAGAGATAATTAGTCTTTGAACGTCAAATCTATCATGCATTATATGTTGTTTATCTTTTCTTAACTCATAAAGAAAAGATTTTTTTATTCAATGATTCTATTAAACAAAGAGATAATGAGTCTTTAGACGTTGAATCTATCATTCATTATATATTGTTTATCCTTTCTTAACTCATATGGAAAGGAGTTTTTTATTCAACAATTCGATTAAATTAAGTGATAATAAGTCTTTAGACGACGAATCTATCATGCATTATACGTTGTTTATCCTTTCTTAACTCATAAGGAAACGAGTTCTTTATTTAATGATTCGATTAAAAGAAGAGATAATAAATATTTGAACGTCGAATCTATCATGCATTATATATTGTTTATCCTTTCTTAACTCATAAGGAAAGGAGTTTTTTATTCAAATATTCGTTTAAAAGAAGTGATAATGAGTATTTAGACGTCGAATCTATCACGCATTATATGTTGTTTATCCTTTCTTAACTCATAAAGAAACGAGTTCTTAATTCAATGATTCGATTAAATGAAGGGATAATAAGTCTTTAAACGTCGAATCTATCAATGATTCGATTAAACAAAGAGATAATTACTCTTTAAAGGTCGAATTTATCATGCATTATATGTTGTTTATCCTTTCTTAACTCATAAGGAAACGAGTTCTTTATTCAATGATTTGATTAAACGAAGAGATAATAAGTATTTGAACGTCGAATCTATCATGCATTATATATTGTTTATCCTTTCTTAACTCATAAGGAAAGGAGTTTTTTATTCAAATATTCGTTTAATAGAAGTGATAGAGTATTTAGACGTCGAATCTATCATGCATTATATGTTGTTTATCCTTTCTAAACTCATAAGGAAACGAATTCTTTATTCAATGATTCGATTAAACGAAGAGATAATTAGTCTTTGAACGTCAAATCTATCATGCATTATATGTTGTTTATCTTTTCTTAACTCATAAAGAAAAGAGTTTTTTATTCAATGATTCGATTAAACAAAGAGATAATGAGTCTTTAGGCGTTGAATCTATCATGCATTATATATTGTTTATCCTTTCTTTTTTATTCAACAATTTGATTAAACGAAGTGATAATAAGTCTTTAGACGATGAATCTATCATGCATTATACGTTGTTTATCCTTTCTTAACTCATAAGGAAACGAGTTCTTTATTTAATGATTCGATTAAATGAAGAGATAATAAGTCTTTAAACGTCGAATTTATCATGCATTATATGTTGTTTATCCTTTCTTAACTCATAAAAAATGAGTTATTTATTCAAAGATTCGATTAAACGAAGAGATAATAAGTATTTGAACGTCGAATCTATCATGCATTATATATTGTTTATCATTTCTTAACTCATAAGGAAATGAGTTTTTTATTCAAAGATTCATTTAAAAGAAGTGTTAATGAGTATTTAGACGTCTAATCTATCATGCATTATATGTTGTTTAACCTTTTTTAACTCATAAGGAAACGAGTTCTTTATTCAACGATTCGATTAAATGCAGAGATAAGGAGTATTTGAACGTCGAATCTATCATGCATTATATATTGTTTATCCTTTCTTAACTCATAAGGAAAGGAGTTTTTTATTCAAATATTCGTTTAAAAGAAGTGATAATGAGTATTTAGACGTCGAATCTATCATACATTATATGTTGTTTATCCTTTCTTAACTCATAAAGAAACGAGTTCTTAATTCAATGATTCGATTAAATGAAGGGATAATAAGTCTTTAAACGTCGAATCTATCATGCATTATATGTTGTTTATCTTTTCTTAACTCATAAAGAAATGAGTTCTTTATTCAATGATTCGATTAATCAAAGAGATAATTACTCTTTAAAGGTCGAATTTATCATGCATTATATGTTGTTTATCCTTTCTTAACTCATAAGGAAACGAGTTCTTTATTCAATGATTCGATTAAACGAAGAGATAATAAGTATTTGAACGTCGAATCTATCATGCATTATATATTGTTTATCCATTCTTAACTCATAAGGAAAGGAGTTTTTTATTCAAATATTCGTTTAAAAGAAGTGATAGAGTATTTAGACGTCGAATCTATCATGCATTATATGTTGTTTATCCTTTCTAAACTCATAAGGAAACGAGTTCTTTATTCAATGATTCGATTAAACGAAGAGATACTGAGTCTTTAAATGTCGAATCTATTATGCATTATATGTTGTTTATCCTTTCTTAACTCATAAGGAAACGAGTTCTTTATTCAATGATTCGATTAAATAAAGTGATAATTACTCTTTAAACGTCGAATTTATCATGCATTATATGTTGTTTATCCTTTCTTAACTCATAAAGAAGTGAGTTTTTTATTCAATGATTTGATTAAACGAAGTGATAATGAGTCTTTAGACGTCGAATCTATCATGCATTATATGTTGTTTATCCTTTTTAACTCATAAAGAAACGAGTTCTTTATTCAATGATTCGATTAAACGATGAGATAATTAGTCTTTGAACGTCAAATCTATCATGCATTATATGTTGTTTATCTTTTCTTAACTCATAAAGAAAAGAGTTTTTTATTCAATGATTCGATTAAACAAAGAGATAATGAGTCTTTAGACGTTGAATCTATCATGCATTATATATTGTTTATCCTTTCTTCACTCATATGGAAAGGAGTTTTTTATTCAACAATTCGATTAAACGAAGTGATAATAAGTCTTTAGACGATGAATCTATCATGCATTATACGTTGTTTATCCTTTCTTAATTCATAAGGAAACGAGTTCTTTATTTAATGATTCGATTAAATGAAGAGATAATAAGTCTTTAAACGTCGAATCTATCATGCATTATATGTTGTTTATCCTTTCTTAACTCATAAAGAAACGAGTTCTTAATTCAATGATTCGATTAAATGAAGGGATAATAAGTCTTTAAACGTCGAATCTATCATGCATTATGTATTGTTTATCTTTTCTTAACTCATAAAGAAATGAGTTCTTTATTCAATGATTCGATTAAACAAAGAGATAATTACTCTTTAAACGTCGAATTTATCATGCATTATATGTTGTTTATCCTTTCTTAACTCATAAAGAAGTGAGTTTTTTATTCAATGATTTGATTAAACGAAGTGACAATGAGTCTTTAGACGTCGAATCTATAATGCATTATATGTTGTTTATCCTTTCTTAAATCATAAAGAAATGAGTTCTTTATTCAATGATTCGATTAAATGAAGAGATAATAAGTCTTTGAACGTCGAATCTATCATGCATTATATGTTGTTTATCTTTTCTTAACTCATAAAGAAATGAGTTCTTTATTCAATGATTCGATTAAACAAAGAGATAATTACTCTTTAAAGGTCGAATTTATCATGCATTATATGTTGTTTATCCTTTCTTAACTCATAAGGAAACGAGTTCTTTATTCAATGATTCGATTAAACGAAGAGATAATAAGTATTTGAACGTCGAATCTATCATGCATTATATATTGTTTATCCATTCTTAACTCATAAGGAAAGGAGTTTTTTATTCAAATATTCGTTTAAAAGAAGTGATAGAGTATTTAGACGTCGAATCTATCATGCATTATATGTTGTTTATCCTTTCTAAACTCATAAGGAAACGAGTTATTTATTCAATGATTCGATTAAACGAAGAGATACTGAGTCTTTAAATGTCGAATCTATTATGCATTATATGTTGTTTATCCTTTCTTAACTCATAAGGAAACGAGTTCTTTATTCAATGATTCGATTAAATAAAGAGATAATTACTCTTTAAACGTCGAATTTATCATGCATTATATGTTGTTTATCCTTTCTTAACTCATAAAGAAGTGAGTTTTTTATTCAATGATTTGATTAAACGAAGTGATAATGAGTCTTTAGACGTCGAATCTATCATGCATTATATGTTGTTTATCCTTTCTTAACTCATAAAGAAACGAGTTCTTTATTCAATGATTCGATTAAACGATGAGATAATTAGTCTTTGAACGTCAAATCTATCATGCATTATATGTTGTTTATCTTTTCTTAACTCATAAAGAAAAGACTTTTTTATTCAATGATTCGATTAAACAAAGAGATAATGAGTCTTTAGACGTTGAATCTATCATGCATTATATATTGTTTATCCTTTCTTCACTCATATGGAAAGGAGTTTTTTATTCAACAATTCGATTGAACGAAGTGATAATAAGTCATTAGACGATGAATCTATCATGCATTATACGTTGTTTATCCTTTCTTAACTCATAAAGAAACGAGTTCTTTATTTAATGATTCGATTAAATGAAGAGATAATAAGTCTTTAAACGTCGAATCTATCATGCATTATATGTTGTTTATCCTTTCTTAACTCATAAAAAAATGAGTTCTTAATTCAAAGATTCGATTAAACGAAGAGATAATAAGTATTTGAATTTCGAATCTATCATGCATTATATATTGTTTATCCTTTCTTAACTCATAAGGAAATGAGTTTTTTATTCAAAGATTCGTTTAAAAGAAGTGTTAACGAGTATTTAGACGTCGAATCTATCATGCATTATATGTTGTTTAACCTTTTTTAACTCATAAGGAAACGAGTTCTTTATTCAATGATTCGATTAAATGAAGAGATAAGGAGTCTTTAAACGTCGAATCTATCATGCATTATATGTTGTTTATCCTTTCTTAACTCATAAGGAAACGAGTTCTTCATTCAATGATTCTATTAAATGAATAGATAATAAGTCTTTAAACATCGAATCTATCATGCATTATGTGTTGTTTATCTTTTCTTAACTCATAAGGAAACGAGTTCTTTATTCAATGATTCGATTAAACGAAGAGATAATAAGCCTTCTAACGTCAAATTTATCATGCATTATATGTTGTTTATCCTTTCTTAACTCATAAGGAAACATGTTCTTTATTTAATGATTCGTTTAAACGAATAGATAATGAGTCTTTAGACATCGAATCTATCATGCAATATATGTTGTTTATCCTTTCTTAACTCATAAAGAAGTGAGTTTTTTATTCAATGATTTGATTAAACGAAGTGATAATGAGTCTTTAGACGTCGAATCTATCATGCATTATATGTTGTTTATCCTTTTTAACTCATAAAGAAACGAGTTCTTTATTCAATGATTCGATTAAACGATGAGATAATTAGTCTTTGAACGTCAAATCTATCATGCATTATATGTTGTTTATCTTTTCTTAACTCATAAAGAAAAGAGTTTTTTATTCAATGATTCGATTAAACAAAGAGATAATGAGTCTTTAGACGTTGAATCTATCATGCATTATATATTGTTTATCCTTTCTTCACTCATATGGAAAGGAGTTTTTTATTCAACAATTCGATTAAACGAAGTGATAATAAGTCTTTAGACGATGAATCTATCATGCATTATACGTTGTTTATCCTTTCTTAATTCATAAGGAAACGAGTTCTTTATTTAATGATTCGATTAAATGAAGAGATAATAAGTCTTTAAACGTCGAATCTATCATGCATTATATGTTGTTTATCCTTTCTTAACTCATAAAGAAACGAGTTCTTAATTCAATGATTCGATTAAATGAAGGGATAATAAGTCTTTAAACGTCGAATCTATCATGCATTATGTATTGTTTATCTTTTCTTAACTCATAAAGAAATGAGTTCTTTATTCAATGATTCGATTAAACAAAGAGATAATTACTCTTTAAACGTCGAATTTATCATGCATTATATGTTGTTTATCCTTTCTTAACTCATAAAGAAGTGAGTTTTTTATTCAATGATTTGATTAAACGAAGTGACAATGAGTCTTTAGACGTCGAATCTATAATGCATTATATGTTGTTTATCCTTTCTTAAATCATAAAGAAATGAGTTCTTTATTCAATGATTCGATTAAATGAAGAGATAATAAGTCTTTGAACGTCGAATCTATCATGCATTATATGTTGTTTATCTTTTCTTAACTCATAAAGAAATGAGTTCTTTATTCAATGATTCGATTAAACAAAGAGATAATTACTCTTTAAAGGTCGAATTTATCATGCATTATATGTTGTTTATCCTTTCTTAACTCATAAGGAAACGAGTTCTTTATTCAATGATTCGATTAAACGAAGAGATAATAAGTATTTGAACGTCGAATCTATCATGCATTATATATTGTTTATCCATTCTTAACTCATAAGGAAAGGAGTTTTTTATTCAAATATTCGTTTAAAAGAAGTGATAGAGTATTTAGACGTCGAATCTATCATGCATTATATGTTGTTTATCCTTTCTAAACTCATAAGGAAACGAGTTCTTTATTCAATGATTCGATTAAACGAAGAGATACTGAGTCTTTAAATGTCGAATCTATTATGCATTATATGTTGGTTATCCTTTCTTAACTCATAAGGAAACGAGTTCTTTATTCAATGATTCGATTAAATAAAGAGATAATTACTCTTTAAACGTCGAATTTATCATGCATTATATGTTGTTTATCCTTTCTTAACTCATAAAGAAGTGAGTTTTTTATTCAATGATTTGATTAAACGAAGTGATAATGAGTCTTTAGACGTCGAATCTATCATGCATTATATGTTGTTTATCCTTTCTTAACTCATAAAGAAACGAGTTCTTTATTCAATGATTCGATTAAACGAAGAGATAATTAGTCTTTGAACGTCAAATCTATCATGCATTATATGTTGTTTATCTTTTCTTAACTCATAAAGAAAAGACTTTTTTATTCAATGATTCGATTAAACAAAGAGATAATGAGTCTTTAGACGTTGAATCTATCATGCATTATATATTGTTTATCCTTTCTTCACTCATATGGAAAGGAGTTTTTTATTCAACAATTCGATTGAACGAAGTGATAATAAGTCATTAGACGATGAATCTATCATGCATTATACGTTGTTTATCCTTTCTTAACTCATAAAGAAACGAGTTCTTTATTTAATGATTCGATTAAATGAAGAGATAATAAGTCTTTAAACGTCGAATCTATCATGCATTATATGTTGTTTATCCTTTCTTAACTCATAAAGAAATGAGTTCTTAATTCAAAGATTCGATTAAACGAAGAGATAATAAGTATTTGAATTTCGAATCTATCATGCATTATATATTGTTTATCCTTTCTTAACTCATAAGGAAATGAGTTTTTTATTCAAAGATTCGTTTAAAAGAAGTGTTAACGAGTATTTAGACGTCGAATCTATCATGCATTATATGTTGTTTAACCTTTTTTAACTCATAAGGAAACGAGTTCTTTATTCAATGATTCGATTAAATGAAGAGATAAGGTGTCTTTAAACGTCGAATCTATCATGCATTATATGTTGTTTATCCTTTCTTAACTCATAAGGAAACGAGTTCTTCATTCAATGATTCTATTAAATGAATAGATAATAAGTCTTTAAACATCGAATCTATCATGCATTATGTGTTGTTTATCTTTTCTTAACTCATAAGGAAACGAGTTCTTTATTCAATGATTCGATTAAACGAAGAGATAATAAGCCTTCTAACGTCAAATTTATCATGCATTATATGTTGTTTATCCTTTCTTAACTCATAAGGAAACATGTTCTTTATTTAATGATTCGTTTAAACGAATAGATAATGAGTCTTTAGACATCGAATCTATCATGCAATATATGTTGTTTATCCTTTCTTAACTCATAAAGAAGTGAGTTTTTTATTCAATGATTTGATTAAACGAAGTGATAATGAGTCTTTAGACGTCGAATCTATCATGCATTATATGTTGTTTATCCTTTTTAACTCATAAAGAAACGAGTTCTTTATTCAATGATTCGATTAAACGATGAGATAATTAGTCTTTGAACGTCAAATCTATCATGCATTATATGTTGTTTATCTTTTCTTAACTCATAAAGAAAAGAATTTTTTATTCAATGATTCGATTAAACAAAGAGATAATGAGTCTTTAGACGTTGAATCTATCATGCATTATATATTGTTTATCCTTTCTTAACTCATATGGAAAGGAGTTTTTTATTCAACAATTCGATTAAACGAAGTGATAATAAGTCTTTAGACGATGAATCTATCATGCATTATATGTTGTTCATTCTTTCTTAACTCATAAGGAAACGAGTTCTTTATTGAATGATTCGACTAAATGAAGAGATAATAAGTCTTTAAACGTCGAATCTATCATGCATTATATGTTGTTTATCCTTTCTTAACTCATAAAGAAACGAGTTCTTAATTCAATGATTCGATTAAATGAAGAGATAATAAGTCTTTAAACGTCGAATCTATCATGCATTATGTATTGTTTATCTTTTCTTAACTCATAAAGAAATGAGTTCTTTATTCAATGATTCGATTAAACAAAGAGATAATTACTCTTTAAACGTCGAATTTATCATGCATTATATGTTGTTTATCCTTTCTTAACTCATAAAGAAGTGAGTTTTTTATTCAATGATTTGATTAAACGAAGTGATAATGAGTCTTTAGACGTCGAATCTATAATGCATTATATGTTGTTTATCCTTTCTTAACTCATAAGGAAACGAGTTCTTTATTCAATGATTCGATTAAATGAAGAGATAATAAGTCTTTGAACGTCGAATCTATCATGCATTATATGTTGTTTATCTTTTCTTAACTCATAAAGAAATGAGTTCTTTATTCAATGATTCGATTAAACAAAGAGATAATTACTCTTTAAAGGTCGAATTTATCATGCATTATATGTTGTTTATCCTTTCTTAACTCATAAGAAACGAGTTCTTTATTCAATGATTCGATTAAACGAAGAGATAATAAGTATTTAGACGTCGAATCTATCATGCATTATATATTGTTTATCCATTCTTAACTCATAAGGAAAGGAGTTTTTTATTCAAATATTCGTTTAAAAGAAGTGATAAGAGTATTTAGACGTCGAATCTATCATGCATTATATGTTGTTTATCCTTTCTTAACTCATAAGGAAACGAGTTCTTTATTCAATGATTCGATTAAACGAAGAGATACTGAGTCTTTAAATGTCGAATCTATTATGCATTATATGTTGTTTATCCTTTCTTAACTCATAAGGAAACGAGTTCTTTATTCAATGATTCGATTAAACAAAGAGATAATTACTCTTTAAACGTCGAATTTATCATGCATTATATGTTGTTTATCCTTTCTTAACTCATAAAGAAGTGAGTTTTTTATTCAATGATTTGATTAAACGAAGTGATAATGAGTCTTTAGACGTCGAATCTATCATGCATTATATGTTGTTTATCCTTTCTTAACTCATAAGAAACGAGTTCTTTATTCAATGATTCGATTAAACGAAGAGATAATTAGTCTTTGAACGTCGAATCTATCATGCATTATGTGTTGTTTATCTTTTCTTAACTCATAAAGAAAAGAGTTCTTTATTCAATGATTCGATTAAACAAAGAGATAATGAGTCTTTAGACGTTGAATCTATCATGCATTATATATTGTTTATCCTTTTCTTAACTCATAAGAAAGGAGTTTTTTATTCAACAGATTCGATTAAACGAAGTGATAATAAGTCTTTAGACGATGAATCTATCATGCATTATACGTTGTTTATCCTTTCTTAACTCATAAAGAAACGAGTTCTTTATTTAATGATTCGATTAAACGAAGAGATAATAAGTCTTTAAACGTCGAATCTATCATGCATTATATGTTGTTTATCCTTTCTTAACTCATAAGAAAATGAGTTCTTAATTCAAAGATTCGATTAAACGAAGAGATAATAAGTCTTTGAACTTCGAATCTATCATGCATTATATATTGTTTATCCTTTCTTAACTCATAAGGAAATGAGTTTTTTATTCAAAGATTCGTTTAAAAGAAGTGTTAACGAGTATTTAGACGTCGAATCTATCATGCATTATATGTTGTTTAACCTTTTTTAACTCATAAGGAAACGAGTTCTTTATTCAATGATTCGATTAAATGAAGAGATAAGGAGTCTTTAAACGTCGAATCTATCATGCATTATATGTTGTTTATCCTTTCTTAACTCATAAGGAAACGAGTTCTTCATTCAATGATTCTATTAAATGAAGAGATAATAAGTCTTTAAACATCGAATCTATCATGCATTATGTGTTGTTTATCTTTTCTTAACTCATAAAGAAATGAGTTCTTTATTCAATGATTCGATTAAACAAAGAGATAATTACTCTTTAAACGTCAAATTTATCATGCATTATATGTTGTTTATCCTTTCTTAACTCATAAAGAAGTGAGTTTTTTATTCAATGATTTGATTAAACGAAGTGATAATGAGTCTTTAGACGTCGAATCTATCATGCATTATATGTTGTTTATCCTTTCTTAACTCATAAAGAAACGAGTTCTTTATTCAATGATTCGATTAAACGAAGAGATAATTAGTCTTTGAACGTCAAATCTATCATGCATTATATGTTGTTTATCTTTTCTTAACTCATAAAGAAAAGAGTTTTTTATTCAGTGATTCGATTAAACAAAGAGATAATGAGTCTTTAGACGTTGAATCTATCATGCATTATATATTGTTTATCCTTTCTTAACTCATATGGAAAGGAGTTTTTTATTCAACAATTCGATTAAACGAAGTGATAATAAGTCTTTAGACGACGAATCTATCATGCATTATACGTTGTTTATCCTTTCTTAACTCATAAGGAAACGAGTTCTTTATTTAATGATTCAATTAAATGAAGAGATAATAAGTCTTTAAACGTCGAATCTATCATGCATTATATGTTGTTTATCCTTTCTTAACTCATAAAGAAATGAGTTCTTTATTCAATGATTCGATTAAACGAAGAGATAACAAGTATTTGAATGTCGAATCTATCATGCATTATATATTGTTTATCCTTTCTTAACTCATAAGGAAATGAGTTTTTTATTCAAAGATTCGTTTAAAAGAAGTGTTAATGAGCTATTTAGACGTCGAATCTATCATGCATTATATGTTGTTTAACCTTTTTTAACTCATAAGGAAACGAGTTCTTTATTCAATGATTCGATTAAATGAAGAGATAATAAGTCTTTAAATGTCGAATCTATCATGCATTATGTGTTGTTTATCTTTTCTTAACTCATAAAGAAATGAGTTCTTTATTCAATGATTCGATTAAACAAAGAGATAATTACTCTTTAAACGTCGAATTTATCATGCATTATATATTGTTTATCCTTTCTTAACTCATAAAGAAGTGAGTTTTTTATTCAATGATTTGATTAAACGAAGTGAAAATGAGTCTTTAGACGTCGAATCTATAATGCATTATATGTTGTTTATCCTTTCTTAACTCATAAGGAAACGAGTTCTTTATTCAATGATTCGATTAAATGAAGAGATAATAAGTCTTTAAACATCGAATCTATCATGCATTATATGTTGTTTATCTTTTCTTAACTCATAACGTAATGAGTTTTTTATTCAATGATTCGATTAAACAAAGAGATAATTACTCTTTAAACGTCGAATTTATCATGCATTATATATTGTTTATCCTTTCTTAACTCATAAAGAAGTGAGTTTTTTATTCAATGATTTGATTAAACAAAGAGATAATGAGTCTTTAGACGTTGAATCTATCATGCATTATATATTGTTTATCCTTTCTTAACTCATAAGGAAACGAGTTCTTTATTCAATGATTCGATTAAATGAAGAGATAATAAGTCTTTAAACATCGAATCTATCATGCATTATGTGTTGTTTATCTTTTCTTAACTCATAAAGAAATGAGTTCTTTATTCAATGATTCGATTAAACAAAGAGATAATTACTCATTAAACGTCGAATTTATTCAATGATTCGATTAAACAAAGAGATAATTACTCTTTAAACGTCGAATTTATCATGCATTATATATTGTTTATCCTTTCTTAACTCATAAAGAAGTGAGTTTTTTATTCAATGATTTGATTAAACGAAGTGAAAATGAGTCTTTAGACGTCGAATCTATAATGCATTATATGTTGTTTATCCTTTCTTAACTCATAAGGAAACGAGTTCTTTATTCAATGATTCGATTAAACAAAGAGATAATTACTCAATAAACGTCGAATTTATTCAATGATTCGATTAAACAAAGAGATAATTACTCTTTAAACGTCGAATTTATCATGCATTATATATTGTTTATCCTTTCTTAACTCATAAAGAAGTGAGTTTTTTATTCAATGATTTGATTAAACGAAGTGAAAATGAGTCTTTAGACGTCGAATCTATATTGCATTATATGTTGTTTATCCTTTCTTAACTCATAAGGAAACGAGTTCTTTATTCAATGATTCGATTAAATGAAGAGATAATAAGTCTTTAAACGTCGAATCTATCATGCATTATATGTTGTTTATCTTTTCTTAACTCATAACGTAACGAGTTTTTTATTCAATGATTCGATTAAACAAAGAGATAATGAGTCTTTAAACGTCGAATCTATCATGCATTATATATTGTTTATCCTTTCTTAACTCATAAAGAAGTTAGTTTTTTATTCAATGATTCGATTAAACAAAGAGATAATGAGTCTTTAGACGTTGAATCTATCATGCATTATATATTGTTTATCCTTTCTTAACTCATAAGGAAAGGAGTTTTTTATTCAATGATTCGATTAAAAGAAGAGATAATGAGTCTTTAGACGTCGAATCTATCATGCATTATATGTTGTTTATCCTTTCTTAACTCATAAAGAAACGAGTTCTTTATTCAATGATTCGATTAAATGAAGAGATAATAAGTCTTTAAACGTCGAATCTATCATGCATTATATGTTGTTTATCTTTTCTTAACTCATAAAGAAATGAGTTCTTTATTCAATGATTCGATTAAACAAAGAGATAATGACTCTTTAGACGGTCGAATCTATCATGCATTATATATTGTTTATCCTTTCTTAACTCATAAGGAAACGAGTTCTTTATTCAATGATTCGATTAAACGAAGAGATAATAAGTCTTTAAACGTCGAATCTATCATGCATTATATGTTGTTTATCCTTTCTTAACTCATAAGGAAAGAGTTTTTTATTCAATGATTCGATTAAAAGAAGTGATAATAAGTCTTTAGACGTCGAATCTATCATGCATTATATGTTGTTTATCCTTTCTAAACTCATAAGGAAACGAGTTCTTTATTCAATGATTCGATTAAACGAAGAAATACTGAGTCTTTAAATGTCGAATCTATTATGCATTATATGTTGTTTATCCTTTCTTAACTCATAAGGAAACGAGTTCTTTATTCAATGATTCGATTAAATAAAGAGATAATTACTCTTTAAACGTCGAATCTATCATGCATTATATGTTGTTTATCCTTTCTTAACTCATAAAGAAACGAGTTCTTTATTCAATGATTCGATTAAACGATGAGATAATTAGTCTTTGAACGTCAAATCTATCATGCATTATATGTTGTTTATCTTTTCTTAACCCATAAAGAAAAGACTTTTTTATTCAATGATTCGATTAAACAAAGAGATAATGAGTCTTTAGACGTTGAATCTATCATGCATTATATATTGTTTATCCTTTCTTCACTCATATGGAAAGGAGTTTTTTATTCAAAGATTCGATTAAACGAAGAGATAATAAGTCTTTAGACGATCGAATCTATCATGCATTATATATTGTTTATCCTTTCTTAACTCATAAGGAAACGAGTTCTTTATTCAATGATTCGATTAAATGAAGAGATAATGAGTCTTTAGACGTCGAATCTATCATGCATTATATGTTGTTTATCCTTTCTTAACTCATAAGGAAACGAGTTCTTTATTCAATGATTCGATTAAATGAAGAGATAATAAGTCTTTAAACGTCGAATCTATCATGCATTATGTGTTGTTTATCTTTTCTTAACTCATAAAGAAATGAGTTCTTTATTCAATGATTCGATTAAACAAAGAGATAATTACTCTTTAAACGTCGAATTTATCATGCATTATATGTTGTTTATCCTTTCTTAACTCATAAAGAAGTGAGTTTTTTATTCAATGATTTGATTAAACGAAGTGATAATGAGTCTTTAGACGTCGAATCTATCATGCATTATATGTTGTTTATCCTTTCTTAACTCATAAAGAAACGAGTTCTTTATTCAATGATTCGATTAAATGAAGAGATAATAAGTCTTTGAACGTCGAATCTATCATGCATTATATGTTGTTTATCTTTTCTTAACTCATAAAGAAAAGAGTTTTTTATTCAATGATTCGATTAAACAAAGAGATAATGAGTCTTTAGACGTTGAATCTATCATGCATTATATATTGTTTATCCTTTCTTAACTCATATGGAAAGGAGTTTTTTATTCAACAATTCGATTAAACGAAGTGATAATAAGTCTTTAGACGACGAATCTATCATGCATTATACGTTGTTTATCCTTTCTTAACTCATAAGGAAACGAGTTCTTTATTTAATGATTCAATTAAATGAAGAGATAATAAGTCTTTAAACGTCGAATCTATCATGCATTATATGTTGTTTATCCTTTCTTAACTCATAAAGAAATGAGTTCTTTATTCAATGATTCGATTAAATGAAGAGATAATAAGTCTTTAAATGTCGAATCTATCATGCATTATGTGTTGTTTATCTTGTCTTAACTCATAAAGAAATGAGTTCTTTATTCAATGATTCGATTAAACAAAGAGATAATTACTCTTTAAACGTCGAATTTATCATGCATTATATATTGTTTATCCTTTCTTAACTCATAAAGAAGTGAGTTTTTTATTCAATGATTTGATTAAACGAAGTGATAATGAGTCTTTAGACGTCGAATCTATAATGCATTATATGTTGTTTATCCTTTCTTAACTCATAAGGAAACGAGTTCTTTATTCAATGATTCGATTAAATGAAGAGATAATAAGTCTTTAAACATCGAATCTATCATGCATTATATGTTGTTTATCTTTTCTTAACTCATAACGTAATGACTTTTTTATTCAATGATTCGATTAAACAAAGAGATAATTACTCTTTAAACGTCGAATTTATCATGCATTATATATTGTTTATCCTTTCTTAACTCATAAAGAAGTGAGTTTTTTATTCAATGATTTGATTAAACGAAGTGAAAATGAGTCTTTAGACGTCGAATCTATAATGCATTATATGTTGTTTATCCTTTCTTAACTCATAAGGAAACGAGTTCTTTATTCAATGATTCGATTAAACAAAGAGATAATTACTCTTTAAACGTCGAATTTATTCAATGATTCGATTAAACAAATAGATAATTACTCTTTAAACGTCGAATTTATCATGCATTATATATTGTTTATCCTTTCTTAACTCATAAAGAAGTGAGTTTTTTATTCAATGATTTGATTAAACGAAGTGAAAATGAGTCTTTAGACGTCGAATCTATATTGCATTATATGTTGTTTATCCTTTCTTAACTCATAAGGAAACGAGTTCTTTATTCAATGATTCGATTAAATGAAGAGATAATAAGTCTTTAAACATCGAATCTATTTTGCATTATGTGTTGTTTATCTTTTCTTAACTCATAACGTAACGAGTTTTTTATTCAATGATTCAATAAAACGAAGTGATAATAAGTCTTTAGACGACGAATCTATCATGCATTATACGTTGTTTATCCTTTCTTAACTCATAAGGAAACGAGTTCTTTATTTAATGATTCAATTAAATGAAGAGATAATAAGTCTTTAAACGTCGAATCTATCATGCATTATATGTTGTTTATCCTTTCTTAACTCATAAAGAAATGAGTTCTTTATTCAAAGATTCGATTAAACGAAGAGATAATAAGTATTTGAATTTCGAATCTATCATGCATTATATATTGTTTATCCTTTCTTAACTCATAAGGAAATGAGTTTTTTATTCAAAGATTCGTTTAAAAGAAGTGTTAACGAGTATTTAGACGTCGAATCTATCATGCATTATATGTTGTTTAACCTTTTTTAACTCATAAGGAAACGAGTTCTTTATTCAATGATTCGATTAAATGAAGAGATAAGGAGTCTTTAAATGTCGAATCTATCATGCATTATATGTTGTTTATCTTTTCTTAACTCATAAAGAAATGAGTTCTTTATTCAATGATTCGATTAAACAAAGAGATAATTACTCTTTAAACGTCGAATTTATCATGCATTATATGTTGTTTATCCTTTCTTAACTCATAAAGAAGTGAGTTTTTTATTCAATGATTTGATTAAACGAAGTGATAATGAGTCTTTAGACGTCGAATCTATCATGCATTATATGTTGTTTATCCTTTCTTAACTCATAACGAAAAGAGTTCTTTATTCAATGATTTGATTAAACGAAGAGATAATAAGTCTTTATACGTCGAATCTATCATGCATTATATGTTGTTTATCCTTACTTAACTCATAAGGAAACGAGTTCTTTATTCAATGATTCGATTAAATGAAGAGATAATGAGTCTTTAGACATCGAATCTATCATGCATTAGATGTTGTTTATCCTTTTCTTAACTCATAAGGAAACGAGTTCTTTATTCAATGATTCGATTAAACGAAGAGATAATTAGTCTTTAAACGTCGAATCTATCATGCATTATATGTTGTTTATCTTTCTTAACTTATAAAGAAAGTAGTTTTTTATTCAATGATTCGATTAAACAAAGAGATAATGAGTCTTTAGACGTTGAATCTATCATGCATTATATATTGTTTATCCTTTCTTAACTCATATGGAAAGGAGTTTTTTATTCAACAATTCGATTAAACGAAGTGATAATAAGTCTTTAAACATCGAATCTATCATGCATTATGTGTTGTTTATCTTTTCTTAACTCATAAAGAAATGAGTTCTTTATTCAATGATTCGATTAAACAAAGAGATAATTACTCTTTAAACGTCGAATTTATTCAATGATTCGATTAAACAAAGAGATAATTACTCTTTAAACGTCGAATTTATCATGCATTATATATTGTTTATCCTTTCTTAACTCATAAAGAAGTGAGTTTTTTATTCAATGATTTGATTAAACGAAGTGAAAATGAGTCTTTAGACGTCGAATCTATAATGCATTATATGTTGTTTATCCTTTCTTAACTCATAAGGAAACGAGTTCTTTATTCAATGATTCGATTAAACAAAGAGATAATTACTCTTTAAACGTCGAATTTATTCAATGATTCGATTAAACAAAGAGATAATTACTCTTTAAACGTCGAATTTATCATGCATTATATATTGTTTATCCTTTCTTAACTCATAAAGAAGTGAGTTTTTTATTCAATGATTTGATTAAACGAAGTGAAAATGAGTCTTTAGACGTCGAATCTATATTGCATTATATGTTATTTATCCTTTCTTAACTCATAAGGAAACGAGTTCTTTATTCAATGATTCGATTAAATGAAGAGATAATAAGTCTTTAAACGTCGAATCTATCATGCATTATATGTTGTTTATCTTTTCTTAACTCATAACGTAACGAGTTTTTTATTCAATGATTCGATTAAACAAAGAGATAATTACTCTTTAAACGTCGAATTTATCATGCATTATATATTGTTTATCCTTTCTTAACTCATAAAGAAGTTAGTTTTTTATTCAATGATTTGATTAAACAAAGAGATAATGAGTCTTTAGACGTTGAATCTATCATGCATTATATATTGTTTATCCTTTCTTAACTCATAAGGAAACGAGTTCTTTATTCAATGATTCGATTAAATGAAGAGATAATAAGTCTTTAAACGTCGAATCTATCATGCATTATATGTTGTTTATCTTTTCTTAACTCATAACGTAACGAGTTTTTTATTCAATAATTCGATTAAACAAAGAGATAATTACTCTTTAAACGTCGAATTTATCATGCATTATATATTGTTTATCCTTTCTTAACTCATAAAGAAGTGAGTTTTTTATTCAATGATTTGATTAAACAAAGAGATAATGAGTCTTTAGACGTTGAATCTATCATGCATTATATATTGTTTATCCTTTCTTAACTCATAAGGAAACGAGTTCTTTATTCAATGATTCGATTAAATAAAGAGATAATAAGTCTTTAAACATCGAATCTATTATGCATTATGTGTTGTTTATCTTTTCTTAACTCATAACGTAACGAGTTTTTTATTCAATGATTCAATAAAACGAAGTGATAATAAGTCTTTAGACGACGAATCTATCATGCATTATACGTTGTTTATCCTTTCTTAACTCATAAGGAAACGAGTTCTTTATTTAATGATTCAATTAAATGAAGAGATAATAAGTCTTTAAACGTCGAATCTATCATGCATTATATGTTGTTTATCCTTTCTTAACTCATAAAGAAATGAGTTCTTTATTCAATGATTCGATTAAACGAAGAGATAACAAGTATTTGAACGTCGAATCTATCATGCATTATATGTTGTTTATCCTTTCTTAACTCATAAAGAAATGAGTTCTTTATTCAATGATTCGATTAAATGAAGAGATAATAAGTCTTTAAATGTCGAATATATCATGCATTATGTGTTGTTTATCTTGTCTTAACTCATAAAGAAATGAGTTCTTTATTCAATGATTCGATTAAACAAAGAGATAATTACTCTTTAAACGTCGAATTTATCATGCATTATATATTGTTTATCCTTTCTTAACTCATAAAGAAGTGAGTTTTTTATTCAATGATTTGATTAAACGAAGTGATAATGAGTCTTTAGACGTCGAATCTATAATGCATTATATGTTGTTTATCCTTTCTTAACTCATAAGGAAACGAGTTCTTTATTCAATGATTCGATTAAATGAAGAGATAATAAGTCTTTAAACATCGAATCTATCATGTATTATATGTTGTTTATCTTTTCTTAACTCATAAAGAAATGAGTTCTTTATTCAATGATTCGATTAAACAAAGAGATAATTACTCTTTAAACGTCGAATTTATCATGCATTATATGTTGTTTATCCTTTCTTAACTCATAAAGAAGTGAGTTTTTTATTCAATGATTTGATTAAACGAAGTGATAATGAGTCTTTAGACGTCGAATCTATCATGCATTATATGTTGTTTATCCTTTCTTAACTCATAAGGAAACGAGTTCTTTATTCAATGATTCGATTAAACAAAGAGATAATTACTCTTTAAACGTCGAATTTATTCAATGATTCGATTAAACAAAGAGATAATTACTCTTTAAACGTCGAATTTATCATGCATTATATATTGTTTATCCTTTCTTAACTCATAAAGAAGTGAGTTTTTTATTCAATGATTTGATTAAACGAAGTGAAAATGAGTCTTTAGACGTCGAATCTATATTGCATTATATGTTGTTTATCCTTTCTTAACTCATAAGGAAACGAGTTCTTTATTCAATGATTCGATTAAATGAAGAGATAATAAGTCTTTAAACGTCGAATCTATCATGCATTATATGTTGTTTATCTTTTCTTAACTCATAACGTAACGAGTTTTTTATTCAATGATTCGATTAAACAAAGAGATAATTACTCTTTAAACGTCTAATTTATCATGCATTATATATTGTTTATCCTTTCTTAACTCATAAAGAAGTTAGTTTTTTATTCAATGATTTGATTAAACAAAGAGATAATGAGTCTTTAGACGTTGAATCTATCATGCATTATATATTGTTTATCCTTTCTTAACTCATAAGGAAACGAGTTCTTTATTCAATGATTCGATTAAATGAAGAGATAATAAGTCTTTAAACGTCGAATCTATCATGCATTGTATGTTGTTTATCTTTTCTTAACTCATAACGTAACGAGTTTTTTATTCAATAATTCGATTAAACAAAGAGATAATTACTCTTTAAACGTCGAATTTATCATGCATTATATATTGTTTATCCTTTCTTAACTCATAAAGAAGTGAGTTTTTTATTCAATGATTTGATTAAACAAAGAGATAATGAGTCTTTAGACGTTGAATCTATCATGCATTATATATTGTTTATCCTTTCTTAACTCATAAGGAAACGAGTTCTTTATTCAATGATTCGATTAAATAAAGAGATAATAAGTCTTTAAACATCGAATCTATTATGCATTATGTGTTGTTTATCTTTTCTTAACTCATAACGTAACGAGTTTTTTATTCAATGATTCAATAAAACGAAGTGATAATAAGTCTTTAGACGACGAATCTATCATGCATTATACGTTGTTTATCCTTTCTTAACTCATAAGGAAACGAGTTCTTTATTTAATGATTCAATTAAATGAAGAGATAATAAGTCTTTAAACGTCGAATCTATCATGCATTATATGTTGTTTATCCTTTCTTAACTCATAAAGAAATGAGTTCTTTATTCAATGATTCGATTAAACGAAGAGATAACAAGTATTTGAACGTCGAATCTATCATGCATTATATATTGTTTATCCTTTCTTAACTCATAAGGAAATGAGTTTTTTATTCAAAGATTCGTTTAAAAGAAGTGTTAATGAGTATTTAGACGTCGAATCTATCATGCATTATATGTTGTTTAACCTTTTTTAACTCATAAGGAAACGAGTTCTTTATTCAATGATTCGATTAAATGAAGAGATAATAAGTCTTTAAACGTCGAATCTATCATGCATTATGTGTTGTTTATCTTTTCTTAACTCATAAAGAAATGAGTTCTTTATTCAATGATTCGATTAAACAAAGAGATAATTACTCTTTAAACGTCGAATTTATCATGCATTATATATTGTTTATCCTTTCTTAACTCATAAAGAAGTGAGTTTTTTATTCAATGATTTGATTAAACAAAGAGATAATGAGTCTTTAGACGTTGAATCTATCATGCATTATATATTGTTTATCCTTTCTTAACTCATAAGGAAACAAGTTCTTTATTCAATGATTCGATTAAATGAAGAGATAATAAGTCTTTAAACATCGAATCTATCATGCATTATGTGTTGTTTATCTTTTCTTAACTCATAAAGAAATGAGTTCTTTATTCAATGATTCGATTAAACAAAGAGATAATTACTCTTTAAACGTCGAATTTATCATGCATTATATGTTGTTTATCCTTTCTTAACTCATAAAGAAGTGAGTTTTTTATTCAATGATTTGATTAAACGAAGAGATAATGAGTCTTTAGACGTCGAATCTATCATGCATTATATGTTGTTTATCCTTTCTTAACTCATAAAGAAGTGAGTTCTTTATTCAATGATTTGATTAAACAAAGAGATAATGAGTCTTTAGACGTCGAATCTATCATGCATTATATGTTGTTTATCCTTTCTTAACTCATAAGGAAACAAGTTCTTTATTCAATGATTCGATTAAACGAAGAGATAATAAGTCTTTAGACATCGAATCTATCATGCATTATGATGTTGTTTATCCTTTTCTTAACTCATAAAGAAACGAGTTCTTTATTCAATGATTCGATTAAACGAAGAGATAATTAGTCTTTGAACGTCAAATCTATCATGCATTATATGTTGTTTATCTTTCTTAACTCATAAAGAAAAGAGTTTTTTATTCAATGATTCGATTAAACAAAGAGATAATGAGTCTTTAGACGTTGAATCTATCATGCATTATATATTGTTTATCCTTTCTTAACTCATATGGAAAGGAGTTTTTTATTCAACAATTCGATTAAACGAAGTGATAATAAGTCTTTAGACGACGAATCTATCATGCATTATACATTGTTTATCCTTTCTTAACTCATAAGGAAACGAGTTCTTTATTTAATGATTCAATTAAATGAAGAGATAATAAGTCTTTAAACGTCGAATCTATCATGCATTATATGTTGTTTATCCTTTCTTAACTCATAAAGAAATGAGTTCTTTATTCAAAGATTCGTTTAAAAGAAGTGTTATTGAGTATTTAGACGTCGAATCTATCATGCATTATATGTTGTTTAACCTTTTTTAACTCATAAGGAAACGAGTTCTTTATTCAATGATTCGATTAAATGAAGAGATAAGGAGTCTTTAAACGTCGAATCTATCATGCATTGTATGTTGTTTATCCTTTCTTAACTCATAAGGAAACGAGTTCTTTATTCAATGATTCGATTAAATGAAGAGATAATAAGTCTTTAAACGTCGAATCTATCATGCATTATGTGTTGTTTATCTTTTCTTAACTCATAAAGAAATGAGTTCTTTATTCAATGATTCGATTAAACAAAGAGATAATTACTCTTTAAACGTCGAATTTATCATGCATTATATATTGTTTATCCTTTCTTAACTCATAAAGAAGTGAGTTTTTTATTCAATGATTTGATTAAACGAAGTGATAATGAGTCTTTAGACGTCGAATCTATCATGCATTATATGTTGTTTATCCTTTCTTAACTCATAAAGAAACGAGTTCTTTATTCAATGATTCGATTAAACGAAGAGATAATTAGTCTTTGAACGTCAAATCTATCATGCATTATATGTTGTTTATCTTTTCTTAACTCATAAAGAAAAGAGTTTTTTATTCAATGATTCGATTAAACAAAGAGATAATGAGTCTTTAGACGTTGAATCTATCATGCATTATATATTGTTTATCCTTTCTTAACTCATATGGAAAGGAGTTTTTTATTCAACAATTCGATTAAACAAAGAGATAATTACTCTTTAAACGTCGAATTTATCATGCATTATATATTGTTTATCCTTTCTTAACTCATAAAGAAGTGAGTTTTTTATTCAATGATTTGATTAAACAAAGAGATAATGAGTCTTTAGACGTTGAATCTATCATGCATTATATATTGTTTATCCTTTCTTAACTCATAAGGAAACGAGTTCTTTATTCAATGATTCGATTAAATAAAGAGATAATAAGTCTTTAAACATCGAATCTATCATGCATTATGTGTTGTTTATCTTTTCTTAACTCATAACGTAACGAGTTTTTTATTCAATGATTCAATAAAACGAAGTGATAATAAGTCTTTAGACGACGAATCTATCATGCATTATACGTTGTTTATCCTTTCTTAACTCATAAGGAAACGAGTTCTTTATTTAATGATTCAATTAAATGAAGAGATAATAAGTCTTTAAACGTCGAATCTTTCATGCATTATATGTTGTTTATCCTTTCTTAACTCATAAAGAAATGAGTTCTTTATTCAATGATTCGATTAAACGAAGAGATAACAAGTATTTGAACGTCGAATCTATCATGCATTATATATTGTTTATCCTTTCTTAACTCATAAGGAAATGAGTTTTTTATTCAAAGATTCGTTTAAAAGAAGTGTTAATGAGTATTTAGACGTCGAATCTATCATGCATTATATGTTGTTTAACCTTTTTTAACTCATAAGGAAACGAGTTCTTTATTCAATGATTCGATTAAATGAAGAGATAATAAGTCTTTAAACGTCGAATCTATCATGCATTATGTGTTGTTTATCTTTTCTTAACTCATAAAGAAATGAGTTCTTTATTCAATGATTCGATTAAACAAAGAGATAATTACTCTTTAAACGTCGAATTTATCATGCATTATATATTGTTTATCCTTTCTTAACTCATAAAGAAGTGAGTTTTTTATTCAATGATTTGATTAAACGAATTGAAAATGAGTCTTTAGACGTCGAATCTATAATGCATTATATGTTGTTTATCCTTTCTTAACTCATAAAGAAATGAGTTTTTTATTCAAAGATTCGTTTAAAAGAAGTGTTAATGAGTATTTAGACGTCGAATCTATCATGCATTATATGTTGTTTAACCTTTTTTAACTCATAAGGAAACGAGTTCTTTATTCAATGATTCGATTAAATGAAGAGATAATAAGTCTTTAAACGTCGAATCTATCATGCATTATGTGTTGTTTATCTTTTCTTAACTCATAAAGAAATGAGTTCTTTATTCAATGATTCGATTAAACAAAGAGATAATTACTCTTTAAACGTCGAATTTATCATGCATTATATATTGTTTATCCTTTCTTAACTCATAAAGAAGTGAGTTTTTTATTCAATGATTTGATTAAACAAAGAGATAATGAGTCTTTAGACGTTGAATCTATCATGCATTATATATTCTTTATCCTTTCTTAACTCATAAGGAAACAAGTTCTTTATTCAATGATTCGATTAAATGAAGAGATAATAAGTCTTTAAACATCGAATCTATCATGCATTATGTGTTGTTTATCTTTTCTTAACTCATAAAGAAATGAGTTCTTTATTCAATGATTCGATTAAACAAAGAGATAATTACTCTTTGAACGTCAAATCTATCATGCATTATATGTTGTTTATCTTTTCTTAACTCATAAAGAAAAGAGTTTTTTATTCAATGATTCGATTAAACAAAGAGATAATGAGTCTTTAGACGTTGAATCTATCATGCATTATATATTGTTTATCCTTTTTTAACTCATATGGAAAGGAGTTTTTTATTCAACAATTCGATTAAACGAAGTGATAATAAGTCTTTAGACGACGAATCTATCATGCATTATACATTGTTTATCCTTTCTTAACTCATAAGGAAACGAGTTCTTTATTTAATGATTCAATTAAATGAAGAGATAATAAGTCTTTAAACGTCGAATCTATCATGCATTATATGTTGTTTATCCTTTCTTAACTCATAAAGAAATGAGTTCTTTATTCAAAGATTCGTTTAAAAGAAGTGTTATTGAGTATTTAGACGTCGAATCTATCATGCATTATATGTTGTTTAACCTTTTTTAACTCATAAGGAAACGAGTTCTTTATTCAATGATTCGATTAAATGAAGAGATAAGGAGTCTTTAAACGTCGAATCTATCATGCATTATATGTTGTTTATCCTTTCTTAACTCATAAGGAAACGAGTTCTTTATTCAATGATTCGATTAAATGAAGAGATAATAAGTCTTTAAACGTCGAATCTATCATGCATTATGTGTTGTTTATCTTTTCTTAACTCATAAAGAAATGAGTTCTTTATTCAATGATTCGATTAAACAAAGAGATAATTACTCTTTAAACGTCAAATTTATCATGCATTATATGTTGTTTATCCTTTCTTAACTCATAAAGAAGTGAGTTTTTTATTCAATGATTTGATTAAACGAAGTGATAATGAGTCTTTAGACGTCGAATCTATCATGCATTATATGTTGTTTATCCTTTCTTAACTCATAAAGAAACGAGTTCTTTATTCAATGATTCGATTAAACGAAGAGATAATTAGTCTTTGAACGTCAAATCTATCATGCATTATATGTTGTTTATCTTTTCTTAACTCATAAAGAAAAGAGTTTTTTATTCAATGATTCGATTAAACAAAGAGATAATGAGTCTTTAGACGTTGAATCTATCATGCATTATATATTGTTTATCCTTTCTTAACTCATATGGAAAGGAGTTTTTTATTCAACAATTCGATTAAACGAAGTGATAATAAGTCTTTAGACGACGAATCTATCATGCATTATACGTTGTTTATCCTTTCTTAACTCATAAGGAAACGAGTTCTTTATTTAATGATTCAATTAAATGAAGAGATAATAAGTCTTTAAACGTCGAATCTATCATGCATTATATGTTGTTTATCCTTTCTTAACTCATAAAGAAATGAGTTCTTTATTCAATGATTCGATTAAACGAAGAGATAACAAGTATTTGAATGTCGAATCTATCATGCATTATATATTGTTTATCCTTTCTTAACTCATAAGGAAATGAGTTTTTTATTCAAAGATTCGTTTAAAAGAAGTGTTAATGAGTATTTAGACGTCGAATCTATCATGCATTATATGTTGTTTAACCTTTTTTAACTCATAAGGAAACGAGTTCTTTATTCAATGATTCGATTAAATGAAGAGATAATAAGTCTTTAAATGTCGAATCTATCATGCATTATGTGTTGTTTATCTTGTCTTAACTCATAAAGAAATGAGTTCTTTATTCAATGATTCGATTAAACAAAGAGATAATTACTCTTTAAACGTCGAATTTATCATGCATTATATATTGTTTATCCTTTCTTAACTCATAAAGAAGTGAGTTTTTTATTCAATGATTTGATTAAACGAAGTGAAAATGAGTCTTTAGACGTCGAATCTATAATGCATTATATGTTGTTTATCCTTTCTTAACTCATAAGGAAACGAGTTCTTTATGTAATTATTCAATTAAATGAAGAGATAATGAGTATTTAAATGTCAAATCTATCATGCATTATATATTGTATATCCTTTCTTAACTCATAAGGAAAGGAATTTTTTATTCAAAGATTCGTTTAAAAGAAGTGATAATGAGTATTTAGACGTCGAATTTATCATGCATTATATGTTGTTTAACCTTTTTTAACTCATAAGGAAACGAGTTCTTTATTCAATGATTCGATTAAATGAAGAGATAATAAGTCTTTAAACATCGAATCTATCATGCATTATATGTTGTTTATCTTTTCTTAACTCATAACGTAATGACTTTTTTATTCAATGATTCGATTAAACAAAGAGATAATTACTCTTTAAACGTCGAATTTATCATGCATTATATATTGTTTATCCTTTCTTAACTCATAAAGAAGTTAGTTTTTTATTCAATGATTTGATTAAACAAAGAGATAATGAGTCTTTAGACGTTGAATCTATCATGCATTATATATTGTTTATCCTTTCTTAACTCATAAGGAAACGAGTTCTTTATTCAATGATTCGATTAAATGAAGAGATAATAAGTCTTTAAACATCGAATCTATCATGCATTATGTGTTGTTTATCTTTTCTTAACTCATAAAGAAATGAGTTCTTTATTCAATGATTCGATTAAACAAAGAGATAATTACTCTTTAAACGTCGAATTTATTCAATGATTCGATTAAACAAAGAGATAATTACTCTTTAAACGTCGAATTTATCATGCATTATATATTGTTTATCCTTTCTTAACTCATAAAGAAGTGAGTTTTTTATTCAATGATTTGATTAAACGAAGTGAAAATGAGTCTTTAGACGTCGAATCTATAATGCATTATATGTTGTTTATCCTTTCTTAACTCATAAGGAAACGAGTTCTTTATTCAATGATTCGATTAAACAAAGAGATAATTACTCTTTAAACGTCGAATTTATTCAATGATTCGATTAAACAAAGAGATAATTACTCTTTAAACGTCGAATTTATCATGCATTATATATTGTTTATCCTTTCTTAACTCATAAAGAAGTGAGTTTTTTATTCAATGATTTGATTAAACGAAGTGAAAATGAGTCTTTAGACGTCGAATCTATATTGCATTATATGTTGTTTATCCTTTCTTAACTCATAAGGAAACGAGTTCTTTATTCAATGATTCGATTAAATGAAGAGATAATAAGTCTTTAAACGTCGAATCTATCATGCATTATATGTTTTTTATCTTTTCTTAACTCATAACGTAACGAGTTTTTTATTCAATGATTCGATTAAACAAAGAGATAATTACTCTTTAAACGTCGAATTTATCATGCATTATATATTGTTTATCCTTTCTTAACTCATAAAGAAGTTAGTTTTTTATTCAATGATTTGATTAAACAAAGAGATAATGAGTCTTTAGACGTTGAATCTATCATGCATTATATATTGTTTATCCTTTCTTAACTCATAAGGAAACGAGTTCTTTATTCAATGATTCGATTAAATGAAGAGATAATAAGTCTTTAAACGTCGAATCTATCATGCATTATATGTTGTTTATCTTTTCTTAACTCATAACGTAACGAGTTTTTTATTCAATAATTCGATTAAACAAAGAGATAATTACTCTTTAAACGTCGAATTTATCATGCATTATATATTGTTTATCCTTTCTTAACTCATAAAGAAGTGAGTTTTTTATTCAATGATTTGATTAAACAAAGAGATAATGAGTCTTTAGACGTCGAATCTATCATGCATTATATATTGTTTATCCTTTCTTAACTCATAAGGAAACGAGTTCTTTATTCAATGATTCGATTAAACTAAGAGATAATAAGTCTTTAAACGTCGAATCTATCATGCATTATGTGTTGTTTATCTTTTCTTAACTCATAACGAAACGAGTTTTTTATTCAATGATTCGAATAAAACGAAGTGATAATAAGTCTTTAGACGTCGAATCTATCATGCATTATACGTTGTTTATCCTTTCTTAACTCATAAGGAAAGGAGTTTTTTATTCAAAGATTCGATTAAACAAAGAGATAATTACTCTTTAAACGTCGAATTTATCATGCATTATATATTGTTTATCCTTTCTTAACTCATAAAGAAGTGAGTTTTTTATTCAATGATTTGATTAAACAAAGAGATAATGAGTCTTTAGACGTTCGAATCTATCATGCATTATATATTGTTTATCCTTTCTTAACTCATAAGGAAACGAGTTCTTTATTCAATGATTCGATTAAAAGAAGAGATAATAAGTCTTTAAACATCGAATCTATCATGCATTATGTGTTGTTTATCTTTTCTTAACTCATAACGAAACGAGTTTTTTATTCAATGATTCGATTAAACGAAGAGATAATAAGTCTTTAGACGTCGAATCTATCATGCATTATACGTTGTTTATCCTTTCTTAACTCATAAGGAAACGAGTTCTTTATTCAATGATTCAATTAAATGAAGAGATAATAAGTCTTTAAACGTCGAATCTATCATGCATTATATGTTGTTTATCCTTTCTTAACTCATAAAGAAATGAGTTCTTTATTCAATGATTCGATTAAACGAAGAGATAATAAGTCTTTGAACGTCGAATCTATCATGCATTATATATTGTTTATCCTTTCTTAACTCATAAGGAAATGAGTTTTTTATTCAAAGATTCGTTTAAAAGAAGTGTTAATGAGTCTTTAGACGTCGAATCTATCATGCATTATATGTTGTTTAACCTTTTTTAACTCATAAGGAAACGAGTTCTTTATTCAATGATTCGATTAAATGAAGAGATAATAAGTCTTTAAACGTCGAATCTATCATGCATTATGTGTTGTTTATCTTTTCTTAACTCATAAAGAAATGAGTTCTTTATTCAATGATTCGATTAAACAAAGAGATAATTACTCTTTAAACGTCGAATTTATCATGCATTATATATTGTTTATCCTTTCTTAACTCATAAAGAAGTGAGTTTTTTATTCAATGATTTGATTAA
>JAHCLQ010000801.1:0-36695 GCA_023678885.1 Pogostemon cablin
AAACAACATATAATGCATGATAGATTCGACGTTCAAAGACTTATTATCTCTTCATTTAATTGAATCATTGAATAAAGAACTCGTTTCTTTATGATTTAAGAAAGGATAAACAACATATAATGCATTATAGATTCGACGTCTAAAGACTCATTATCACTTCGTTTAATCAAATCATTGAATAAAAAACTCACTTCTTTATGAGTTAAGAAAGGATAAACAACATATAATGCATGATAAATTCGATGTTTAAAGAGTAATTATCTCTTTGTTTAATCGAATAATTGAATAAAGAACTCATTTCTTTATGAGTTAAGAAAAGATAAACAATACATAATGCATGATAGATTTGACGTTTAAAGACTTATTATCTCTTCATTTAATCGAATCATTGAATAAAGAACTCGTTTCCCTATGAGTTAAGAAATGATAAACAACATATAATGCATGATAGATTCTGTTGGCAATTGGATCTTGTGGTTCAAACGTGATCCGTTTAGGATTTCAGGCAAACAATCAGCGGAAGCGATTTAAACATGTTTACCGTACTTCAGGGTTGGTGTAGAGGATGAATCGTTGCAGAGAACCACCTCTCGATCTTCTGCTGTATGTCCCAAGTCGAATCCTGCTGTTGTGTGGGCAACAATCTGCAGGATTCTCTCAATCTGCTCCTGTTCTTTTCTCTCTGTCAGAATGAGGCACTGGCTTAGGGTTAACAGGAGTTGAGATGACTTATATATACTGGGCTACAGCAGGGACCAGGAGGAGAAATTGGGCTGGGCCTCAATTGAATTTAATTAACCAAGCTTAGCCCAAAGCTTTTAATTAAATCCAATAATAATAATATAGTCCACTAAAATATTATTACTGCACTACCCGTCCAATCCCAAATTATGTTCTGGGCTCCTTCTTATTATAAGCCCGATGGTCTCCCCATGTTTAAGATATTCAATGTCCATTAATTAATTAAGTTACTGATAACTCAAATTAATTAATATCTCATCCGAGAGTAGTACCACTCAACCTTATTATCATGCCGGAAATTAATCCACTTGCAAGATTTACATGATAAAACTTATGAGCTCCTCAAGGGGACATCATCAACCTATGACGGACATGGATTCCTTCTACAATCAACAGCACACCATAGATACAGCACTACTTCCCAACTCACCGAGTTTGTTGATTTAATGCTTATAAATCTCACCCATTGATGAATCAAAGAAATACATACTGCCCTACGTGTCGAGGTTATTGTATAGGGATTAAGAGCACGAACTTCCATAATAACAGAGATCAAGTTCTACTATATAGTCAGTATAAGAAAAACGATCTCAGGCGGTCCTGCTCAATGCACACAAGTGCACTAATGTGATTCTATAGCCAAGACAAGCTAATACCAAAACACACTACAACCATACCGATAGAGAGTCCCCGTCTATCTCAGTTGTGAGCATCTGTTTATACTTTATAAGGAAACCGATAATATGATCTTCCGCGTGTTGTCGCACAACATATTATCTACAGTATAAAGTAAATGGACTATTGCATCATGCATATAAAATAAATTATAAGATGCAATCATTTGATCAATGATTCTCATTTCAAATATTGTTATAACATTGTCCATACTAAAGCTAGACTTTTAGTATACAATCCAACAATCTCCCACTTATACTAAAAGACTATGCTGTCATGTCTTCTGCCATACATCTGATTCCTACTCCCACTACACGACCATTAAAAGCTCTCGCCTTAAGGTCCTCGTAAATGGATTTACTAGGTCATCATCCGATGCAATCTAGGCGACACCAACCTTCCCCTCATCATACGATTTCTCGTAACAGGTGGTACTCGCGCTCCATGTGTTTAATTGCCTTATGGACTTGTGATTCTTTCAAGTTTGCAACTGCACCAATATCATCAATGTAAATTGTGATTACCTTGGGCAAACTTAGAAACACTTCAAAGTCCATCATGAAGTCTCTAGAGTCATATAGATACTTTGGCTGCCTCTCAGGCTCCAATTCATCATCTTTCCATGATGGAGTCCGGAGTCTGAAATATATTTCTATATAACACTCCTCCACATTATGACTCTACTTCCTAAAATTAAACACATAACCTTTGAGGAGAATTTACTGCCGTCCAATCTGACTAAAAATCCGAATCTACGTAATCCACAAGAAGCAGTGAATCTGTCCAGTAAGTGTATATATGATAACCAGTCCTTCTCAGGCACTTCATATATATCTTACCACAGTTCATCATTCTTGTTCCGGGTTACGTTGATACTCACTGTTCATGCATCCAGCAAAACAGATATCCAATATCATTCATAGCATTCCTTAGATTAAGCTCCTTATTCGCCGAAGCATAAGGAACCGCTTTCATCCTCTTTATCTTCTTCTTGTGTCTCAAAGACACATTCACTTAGATAAATTTACATGCTAAACGAGTATGGACTGTATCATTTTATGAAACTTGAGATAAGCATAATATCTTTTCTTGTGATCCGTATTACCGTGATTAAAAGGATATATTTTGCCTTTCTTAAGTCCTTCATCTCTACCGCTTTATTAACCGTACCCATACGTCCGATAATACTCTTTCATTGTCTCCAATGAGCAAGATACTATCTACGTATAGTACAAGAAACACCACCACATTTCCGTCACTCTTTACAATACACAAGATACATCCGTTGATTGATTTAAATCCGTGCCACTGGATTACCTAATCAAAACAGATGCTTCACGATCTCAAAGCTTGCTTTAGTCCATCGCTGGACATTTTTAAGCTTACTATCAAAATGCTATTAGTACTTTGCAATGAATCACTCTGGTTGCTTCACATAGATGTTTTCCTCAAGACTTCCAATCAGGAAAGCTGTCTTGACATCTATCTGTTGTTCCTCATAATTCAATATGAGCAGCAATAAATAAAAGAATCCAGATCAACATAAGCATAGCTACCAGCGAATATGTTCCCTCATAATCGAACCATTTCTTTCTGAGTACACTTTTTCGCAACAAGCTTTGCTTCCAAGGTTTTCACCTTTCCATATGATCCTCTTTTATTTCCTTTGACCCTTGCAATGGCTTTTACACCATTTAGTGGTCATACAAGTTCCCAGGCTTAATATCGAATCCATAGATTCTATTTCAACATTCATTGCAACTTACTAAAATTCCGCATTTTCATCTTGTAGTGCTACGTCGTATCCGTGGGACAATACCATGTTCACTAGGGATCAAGTCTCACGACTCTCCCAAAACATATATTTATGGGTTGTCATACAACCCTCCCACTACGACAATGCACTACATGTAATTGTGTATCAGACGTGACACGCGTTGCAGTTTACCTTGTGGTATATCCTCTTGTACACTTGGTACTAATACTTTGTGTTTTCCTCTCACTACCTTTAGAACAACTTATACATGGGCTTGTGATTTATTACATAGTCCTTTTCCAAAAAATCTAGTGTTTGTGTTGACAATCACCCTTCGATCTTTTGGACTAAATAAATCACTCTTCATTTTTATAGGATGTCCCATAAACAGACAAAACGTTTTACGAATTACTGTATCTAGGGCATATCCATAAAATGAATTTAATTATTCTAAATAATTCTTCATCTATCTAATCATTAAATTTGGACAAGTAAATATAATTTCTTTTAGTTAACAATTAGTGAGACTAAAACTATTCGAAATACAGAGAATCACGATTAAATTTACTGATCAAAACTTCGAATTTTATCCTTTTATATTGTTTCCATCAAAACAATATAAAATAAAATTCACCGACATCTCAAGCACCGTGAGTCTGCAAGCCACGTTAGTGTGGACGTTTACAAACCCAAACATTTACAAGAGAAGGTTTTACCCATTAATTTCATTTGTCAACCTAACTTTATGACAAAATAATTAATAGTCGGTTACTCTTTAGCCATGCAAATAATAGCAGTGACTCCGTTGGGGAGGATACTAATTATTTACACCTAAGTGTACACCATTATTTGATCACAAGTCCACTGCGCGAGCTTATGTGCCTTACAGTTGGAGAAGTACACACGCGCTCGGGTAGCTTCCTACAATCATCAATTATAAGTTTGTACCAGTGTACCGCACACAAACTCATCCGTTAGGGAGGAAGGCCTATGCCAACACGCAAGTTTATGTGCCACATTACAAACAATAATTATTTATGAAGTCTGTACCAGTGATCCGTGAATAAACTCATCCGTTAGGGAGGAAGGCCTATGCCAACACGCAAGTTTACTCACATCACTTACAAACCAATAATGGAGGCCGCGGGAATTTATTACCAATCCCCTCTCCCACTTAGTTATTTAACACCGAGGGTTTTAAACATGCATATAATATTCCAGAATAAAATATACAACTAAGACATGCTTCTATTAACAGCAATTTAAATAAATAAATCACATAGAACATGCCTTTCACATATACAACAATAATTGATAATTAAATCAATTAATCAGTTATATAACATTAATTAATTGCATAATAAGTGGATCAATTAAATGGGCCCAAGAGCAACAAATAAGCACAAAATGAGTAGCAGATTAAATTAATTAATCAAGCTCATTGTCCATGGCCCATAATCTTAGCCCAAAACAAATTAATTCCACCAAGCCCACTTGCACAAAATTAGTCCATTAATATAATTAATTAATTATCATGCTTGGCCCATTATCCACAATTAATTAAAACCAGCTATTAATATTGGTCCAGCAGGCCCATATGAAATTTAATTAAAATTGGGCCCAACAGCCCAAAACCAAATTAAATCAATAGGCCCAATATCCACAAAAAATAATAGCCTAAATATAAATAAAATAAGGCCCATACAGCCCACAACCATTTTAATCAAAAAATGGGGACAGGCCCAATAACTTGGCCCAAAATGCTATGCCCAAAGCCAATTAAAATAAGGCCCAATAGCAGAATCAACATGCTGCCCTAAAAACCAGCCGCAGCACACACACCTCCAGACTCCAGCAGCGGCGGCGCATCAACCGGCGGACCAGCCGACAGCCACCGGAATCGAGCCGCGCCGACAGCCGCCTGGTTGCCTCGCTGCCAGACGGCCTCGTTTCCTCGCTGCCTAGCTCTCCGAAACCATCGCGCGTCCGCCTGCTGCCTGAATCAAGCCGCCAGCGAGTGTGAGACATGCCTTCGACAGCCACCGGATCCGGCCGAAGCCTCCAGCTGGCGCGCCGCTCCAGCGAATTCACGCTGCCGACCATCCTCACCGGCCACCATGAAGACCCCTTTTCCAGTCGACTCTGCCTTGAACTCGCCAGTCCAGCCGCGACTGAAACCATACGGCGCTGTCACGCAAGAAACTCGGCGCCGCTGCTCCCGGCGGTCGCGTCTCAGCCCACCGAAGTCTCGCCGTCAGCCCCCGTCCATTCCAGCGCCGCCGTCACTATCCAGCACGCCGCCATCCAGCCAAGAGACAGCAGTCCAGAACCGCGCTCCGCCGCTGCCCACAACAAGGCTTCGCCGACCACTGCCCTCACCGCTGTCGCCGACAGTCGGTGAGTCTCCAGGTCACGCCGACGCATCGCCCAGACTCTCCTCGCCGTGAAGTCGTCGCCGCCTTGATTTCGAATCACCACTCGCTACGGTCAGTCGAAGCCTGATGCCTTTCCAGCGCCGCCGTGAAAGATCTGGTCTGGCCGAAGCCACCAGTCTTCGATTGTCGATGCCGGTATGCCTCGTCAGATGTCCACGCATCGCCGGGATGTACACCCATCGATTGATGGCGCCGGCAGCCACACGCCACTTTCAGCGCCTATGGATCTCCGTCGATCTGCTGCCGCCGTGTGTAGGCGATTATCGCACATACTTCTGGGTTTTCTCCAGTCACCGTGTGTGTACAGCGAGTTCGTTTTTTTGAGATTCATACATTCTCATGTGTTTTACGATTATTGGATACCATGGAGAAAAAACAATAACAGTACAAAACCCACCAGATTATTTCACATAATTAAATAATCTCATTCATACATGTTTTTAATCCAACAATAAACAGAGAAAAGACATAAACCCAACTTAACGTCTCACATTTCACCACGAAACCATCGCTCTGATACCAATTGTTGGCAATTGGATCTTGTGGTTCAAACGTGATCCATTTAGGATTTCAGGCAAACAATCAGCGGAAGCGATTTAAACATGTTTACCGTACTTCAGGGTTGGTGTAGAGGATGAACCGTTGCAGAGAACCACCTCTCGATCTTCTGCTGTATGTCCCAAGTCGAATCCTGCTGTTGTGTGGGCAACAATCTGCAGGATTCTCTCAATCTGCTCCTGTTCTTTTCTCTCTGTCAGAATGAGGCACTGACTTAGGGTTAACAGGAGTTGAGATGACTTATATATACTGGGCTACAGCAGGGACCAGGAGGAGAAATTGGGTTAGGCCTCAATTGAATTTAATTAACCAAGCTTAGCCCAAAGCTTTTAATTAAATCCAATAATAATAATATAGTCCACTAAAATATTATTACTGCACTACCCGTCCAATCCCAAATTATGTTCTGGGCTCCTTCTTATTATAAGCCCGATGGTCTCCCCATGTTTAAGATATTCAATGTCCATTAATTAATTAAGTTACTGACAACTCAAATTAATTAATATCTCATCCGAGAGTAGTACCACTCAACCTTATTATCATGCCGGAAATTAATCCACTTGCAAGATTTACATGATAAACCTTATGAGCTCCTCAAGGGGACATCATCAACCTATGACGGACATGGATTCCTTCTACAATCAACAGCACACCATAGATACAGCACTACTTCCCAACTCACCGAGTTTGTTGATTTAATACTTATAAATCTCACCCATTGATGAATCAAAGAAATACATACTGCCCTACGTGTCGAGGTTATTGTATAGGGATTAAGAGCACGAACTTCCATAATAACAGAGATCAAGTTCTACTATATAGTCAGTATAAGAAAAACGATCTCAGGCGGTCCTGCTCAATACACACAAGTGCACTAATGTGATTCTATAGCCAAGACAAGCTAATACCAAAACACACTACAACCATACCGATAGAGAGTCCCCGTCTATCTCAGTTGTGAGCATCTGTTTATACTTTATAAGGAAACCGATAATATGATCTTCCGCGTGTTGTCGCACAACATATTATCTACAGTATAAAGTAAATGGACTATTGCATCATGCATATAAAATAAATTATAAGATGCAATCATTTGATCAATGATTCTCATTTCAAATATTGTTATAACATTGTCCATACTAAAGCTAGACTTTTAGTATACAATCCAACAAGATTCGATATTGAAAGACTCATTATCTCTTCGTTTAATCGAATCATTGAATAAAGAACTCGTTTCCTTATGAGTTTAGAAAGGATAAACAACATATAATGCATGATAGATTCGACATCTAAATACTCTATCAGTTCTTTTAAACGAATATTTGAATAAAAAACTCCTTTCCTTATGAGTTAAGAAAGGATAAACAATATATAATGCATGATAGATTCGACGTTCAAATACTTATTATCTCTTCGTTTAATCGAATTATTGAATAAAGAACTCGTTTCCTTATAAGTTAAGAAAGGATAAACAACATATAATACATGATAAATTCGACGTTTAAAGAGTAATTATCTCTTTGTTTAATCGAATCATTGAATAAAGAACTCATTTCTTTATGAGTTAAGAAAAGATAAACAACATATAATGCATGATAGATTCGATGTTTAAAGGCTTATTATCTCTTCATTTAATCAAATCATTGAATTAAGAACTCGTTTCCTTATGAGTTAAGAAATGATAAACAACAAATAATGCATGACAGATTCGACGTCTAAAGACTCATTATCACTTCATTTAGACGAATCATTGAATAAAAAACTCCTTTCCTTATGAGTTAAGAAAGGATAAACAATATATAATGCGTGATAGATTCGATGTCTAAAGAGTTATTATCTCTTTGTTTAATCGAATCATTGAATAAAAAACTCGTTACTTTATGAGTTAAGAAAAGATAAACAACATATAATGCATGATAGATTCGACGTTCAAAGACTTATTATCTCTTCATTTAATTGAATCATTGAATAAAGAACTCGTTTCTGTATGATTTAAGAAAGGATAAACAACATATAATGCATGATAGATTCGATGTTTAAAGACTCATTATCTCTTCGTTTAATCGAATCATTGAATAAAGAACATGTTTCCTTAACCGTTAAGAAAGGATAAACAACATATAATGCATGATAGATTCGACATTAGAAGACTTATTATCTCTTCGTTTAATAGAATCAATGAATAAAGAACTCGTTTCCTTATGAGTTAAGAAAGGATAAACAACATATAATGCATTATAGATTCGACGTCTAAAGACTCATTATCACTTCGTTTAATCAAATCATTGAATAAAAAACTCACTTCTTTATGAGTTAAGAAAGGATAAACAACATATAATGCATGATAAATTCGACGTTTAAAAAATAATTATCTCTTTGTTTAATCGAATCATTGAATAAAGAACTCATTTCTTTATGAGTTAAGAAAAGATAAACAACACATAATGCATGATAGATTCGACGTTTAATGAGTTATTATCTCTTCATTTAATCGAATCATTGAATAAAGAACTCGTTTCCTTATGAGTTAAGAAAGGATAAACAACATATAATGCATAATAGATTCGACATTTAAAGACTCAGTATCTCTTCGTTTAATCGAATCATTGAATAAAGAACTCGTTTCCTTATGAGTTTAGAAAGGATAAACAACATATAATGCATGATAGATTCGACGTCTAAATACTCATTATCACTTCTTTTAAACGAATATTTGAATAAAAAACTCCTTTCCTTATGAGTTAAGAAAGGATAAATAATATATAATGCATGATAGATTCGACGTTCAAATACTTATTATCTCTTCGTTTAATCGAATCATTGAATAAAGAACTCGTTTCCTTATGAGTTAAGAAAGGATAAACAACATATAATGCATGATAGATTCGACGTTTAAAGACTCCTTATCTCTTCATTTAATCGAATCATTGAATAAAGAACTCATTTCATTATGAGTTAAAAAAGGTTAAACAACATATAATGCATGATAGATTCGACGTCTAAATACTCATTAACACTTCTTTTAAACGAATCTTTGAATAAAAAACTCATTTCCTTATGAGTTAAGAAAGGATAAATAATATATAATGCATGATAGATTCGACGTTCAAATACTTATTATCTCTTCGTTTAATCGAATCATTGAACAAAGAACTCATTTCTTTATGAGTTAAGAAAGGAAAAATAACATATAATGCATGATAGATTCGACGTTTAAAGACTTATTATCTCTTCATTTAGTCGAATCATTAAATAAATAACTCGTTTCCTTATGAGTTAAGAAATGATAAACAACGTATAATGCATGATAGATTCGTCATCTAAAGACTTATTATCACTTCGTTTAATCGAATTGTTGAATAAAAAACTCCTTTCCATATGAGTTAAGAAAGGATAAACAATATATAATGCATGATAGATTCGACGTTCAAATACTTATTATCTCTTCGTTTAATCGAATCATTGAATAAAGAACTCGTTTCCTTATGAGTTAAGAAAGAATAAACAACATATAATGCATGATAAATTCGACCTTTAAAGAGTAATAATCTCTTTGTTTAATCGAATCATTGAATAAAGAACTCATTTCTTTATGAGTTAAGAAAAGATAAACAACATATAATGCATGATAGATTCGACGTTTAAAGACTTATTATCCCTTCATTTAATCGAATCATTGAATTAAGAACTCGTTTCTTTATGAGTTAAGAAAGGATAAACAACATATAATCCATGATAGATTCGACGTCTAAAGACTCATTATCACTTCATTTAGACGAATCATTGAATAAAAAACCCCTTTCCTTATGAGTTAAGAAAGGATAAACAATATATAATGCATGATAGATTCGATTGCTAAAGAGTTATTATCTCTTTGTTTAATAGAATCATTGAAGAAAAAACTCGTTACTTTATGAGTTAAGAAAAGATAAACAACATATAATGCATGATAGATTCGACGTTCAAAGACTTATTATCTCTTCATTTAATCGAATCATTGAATAAAGAACTCGTTTCTTTATGATTTAAGAAAGGATAAACAACCTATAATGCATGATAGATTCGACGTCTAAAGACTCATTATCACTTCGTTTAATCAAATCATTGAATAAAAAACTCACTTCTTTATGAGTTAAGAAAGGATAAACAACATATAATGCATGATAAACTCGACGTTTAAAGAGTAATTATCTCTTTGTTTAATCGAATCATTGAATAAAGAACTCATTTCTTTATGAGTTAAGAAAAGATAAACAACACATAATGCATGATAGATTCGACGTTTAAAGACTTATTATCTCTTCATTTAATCGAATCATTGAATAAAGAACTCGTTTCCTTATGAGTTAAGAAAGGATAAACAACATATAATGCATGATAGATTCGACGTTTAAAGATTCCTTATCTCTTCATTTAATCGAATCATTGAATAAAGAACTCGTTTCCTTATGAGTTAAAAAAGGTTAAACAACATATAATGCATGATAGATTCGACGTCTAAATAATCATTAACACTTCTTTTAAACGAATCTTTGAATAAAAAAATCATTTCCTTATGAGTTAAGAAAGGATAAACAATATATAATGCATGATAGATTCGACGTTCAAATACTTATTATCTCTTCGTTTAATCGAATCATTGAATAAAGAACTCATTTCTTTATGAGTTAAGAAAGGATAAACAACATATAATGCATGATAGATTCGACGTTTAAAGACTTATTATCTCTTCATTTAATCGAATCATTAAATAAAGAACTCGTTTCCTTATGAGTTAAGAAAGGATAAATAACGTATAATGCATGATAGATTCATCGTCTAAAGACTTATTATCACTTCGTTTAATCGAATTGTTGAATAAAAAACTCCTTTCCATATGAGTGAAGAAAGGATAAACAATATATAATGCATGATAGATTCAACGTCTAAAGACTCATTATCTCTTTGTTTAATCGAATCATTGAATAAAAAACTCTTTTCTTTATGAGTTAAGAAAAGATAAACAACATATAATGCATGATAGATTTGACGTTCAAAGACTAATTATCTCTTCGTTTAATCGAATCATTGAATAAAAAACTCGTTTCCTTATGAGTTTAGAAAGGATAAACAACATATAATGCATGATAGATTCGACGTCTAAATACTCTATCACTTCTTTTAAACGAATATTTGAATAAAAAACTCCTTTCCTTAAGAGTTAAGAAAGGATAAACAATATATAATGCATGATAGATTCGACGTTCAAATACTTATTATCTCATCGTTTAATCGAATCATTGAATAAAGAACTCGTTTCCTTATGAGTTAAGAAAGGATAAACAACATATAATGCATGATAAATTCGACCTTTAAAGAGTAATTATCTCTTTGTTTAATCGAATCATTGAATAAAGAACTCATTTCTTTATGAGTTAAGAAAAGATAAACAACATATAATGCATGATAGATTCGACGTTTAAAGACTTATTATCCCTTCATTTAATCGAATCATTGAATTAAGAACTCGTTTCTTTATGAGTTAAGAAAGGATAAACAACATATAATGTATGATAGATTCGACGTCTAAAGACTCATTATCACTTCATTTAGACGAATCATTGAATAAAAAACTCCTTTCCTTATGAGTTAAGAAAGGATAAACAATATATAATGCATGATAGATTCGATGTCTAAAGAGTTATTATCTCTTTGTTTAATCGAATCATTGAAGAAAAAACTCGTTACTTTATGAGTTAAGAAAAGATAAACAACATATAATGCATGATAGATTCGACATTCAAAGACTTATTATCTCTTCATTTAATCGAATCATTGAATAAAGAACTCGTTTCTTTATGATTTAAGAAAGGATAAACAACATATAATGCATGATAGATTCGACGTCTAAAGACTCATTATCACTTCGTTTAATCAAATCATTGAATAAAAAACTCACTTCTTTATGAGTTAAGAAAGGATAAACAACATATAATGCATGATAAATTCGACGTTTAAAGAGTAATTATCTCTTTGTTTAATCGAATCATTGAATAAAGAACTCATTTCTTTATGAGTTAAGAAAAGATAAACAACACATAATGCATGATAGATTCGACGTTTAAAGGCTTATTATCTCTTCGTTTAATCGAATCATTGAATAAAGAACTCGTTTCCTTATGAGTTAAGAAAGGATAAACAACATATAATGCATGATAGATTCGACGTTTAAAGACTCCTTATCTCTTCATTTAATCGAATCATTGAATAAAGAACTCGTTTCCTTATGAGTTAAAAAAGGTTAAACAACATATAATGCATGATAGATTCGACGTCTAAATAATCATTAACACTTCTTTTAAACGAATCTTTGAATAAAAAAATCATTTCCTTATGAGTTAAGAAAGGATAAACAGTATATAATGCATGATAGATTTGGCGTTCAAATACTTATTATCTCTTCGTTTAATCGAATCATTGAATAAAGAACTCATTTCTTTATGAGTTAAGAAAGGATAAACAACATATAATGCATGATAGATTCGACGTTTAAAGACTTATTATCTCTTCATTTAGTCGAATCATTAAATAAAGAACTCGTTTCCTTATGAGTTAAGAAAGAATGAACAACATATAATGCATGATAGATTCATCGTCTAAAGACTTATTATCACTTCGTTTAATCGAATTGTTGAATAAAAAACTCCTTTCCATATGAGTGAAGAAAGGATAAACAATATATAATGCATGATAGATTCAACGTCTAAAGACTCATTATCTCTTTGTTTAATCGAATCATTGAATAAAAAACTCTTTTCTTTATGAGTTAAGAAAAGATAAACAACATATAATGCATGATAGATTTGACGTTCAAAGACTAATTATCTCTTCGTTTAATCGAATCATTGAATAAAGAACTCGTTTCCTTATGAGTTTAGAAAGGATAAAAAACATATAATGCATGATAGATTCGACGTCTAAATACTCTCTCACTTCTTTAAACGAATATTTGAATAAAAAACTCCTTTCCTTATGAGTTAAAAAAGGATAAACAATATATAATGCATGATAGATTCGACGTTCAAATACTTATTATCTCTTCGTTTAATCGAATCATTGAATAAAGAACTCGTTTCCTTATGAGTTAAGAAAGGATAAACAACATATAATGCATGATAAATTCGACGTTTAAAAAATAATTATCTCTTTGTTTAATCGAATCATTGAATAAAGAACTCATTTCTTTATGAGTTAAGAAAAGATAAACAACACATAATGCATGATAGATTCGACGTTTAATGAGTTATTATCTCTTCATTTAATCGAATCATTGAATAAAGAACTCGTTTCCTTATGAGTTAAGAAAGGATAAACAACATATAATGCATAATAGATTCGACATTTAAAGACTCAGTATCTCTTCGTTTAATCGAATCATTGAATAAAGAACTCGTTTCCTTATGAGTTTAGAAAGGATAAACAACATATAATGCATGATAGATTCGACGTCTAAATACTCATTATCACTTCTTTTAAACGAATATTTGAATAAAAAACTCCTTTCCTTATGAGTTAAGAAAGGATAAATAATATATAATGCATGATAGATTCGACGTTCAAATACTTATTATCTCTTCGTTTAATCGAATCATTGAATAAAGAACTCGTTTCCTTATGAGTTAAGAAAGGATAAACAACATATAATGCATGATAGATTCGACGTTTAAAGACTCCTTATCTCTTCATTTAATCGAATCATTGAATAAAGAACTCATTTCATTATGAGTTAAAAAAGGTTAAACAACATATAATGCATGATAGATTCGACGTCTAAATACTCATTAACACTTCTTTTAAACGAATCTTTGAATAAAAAACTCATTTCCTTATGAGTTAAGAAAGGATAAATAATATATAATGCATGATAGATTCGACGTTCAAATACTTATTATCTCTTCGTTTAATCGAATCATTGAACAAAGAACTCATTTCTTTATGAGTTAAGAAAGGAAAAATAACATATAATGCATGATAGATTCGACGTTTAAAGACTTATTATCTCTTCATTTAGTCGAATCATTAAATAAATAACTCGTTTCCTTATGAGTTAAGAAATGATAAACAACGTATAATGCATGATAGATTCGTCATCTAAAGACTTATTATCACTTCGTTTAATCGAATTGTTGAATAAAAAACTCCTTTCCATATGAGTTAAGAAAGGATAAACAATATATAATGCATGATAGATTCGACGTTCAAATACTTATTATCTCTTCGTTTAATCGAATCATTGAATAAAGAACTCGTTTCCTTATGAGTTAAGAAAGAATAAACAACATATAATGCATGATAAATTCGACCTTTAAAGAGTAATAATCTCTTTGTTTAATCGAATCATTGAATAAAGAACTCATTTCTTTATGAGTTAAGAAAAGATAAACAACATATAATGCATGATAGATTCGACGTTTAAAGACTTATTATCCCTTCATTTAATCGAATCATTGAATTAAGAACTCGTTTCTTTATGAGTTAAGAAAGGATAAACAACATATAATCCATGATAGATTCGACGTCTAAAGACTCATTATCACTTCATTTAGACGAATCATTGAATAAAAAACCCCTTTCCTTATGAGTTAAGAAAGGATAAACAATATATAATGCATGATAGATTCGATTGCTAAAGAGTTATTATCTCTTTGTTTAATAGAATCATTGAAGAAAAAACTCGTTACTTTATGAGTTAAGAAAAGATAAACAACATATAATGCATGATAGATTCGACGTTCAAAGACTTATTATCTCTTCATTTAATCGAATCATTGAATAAAGAACTCGTTTCTTTATGATTTAAGAAAGGATAAACAACCTATAATGCATGATAGATTCGACGTCTAAAGACTCATTATCACTTCGTTTAATCAAATCATTGAATAAAAAACTCACTTCTTTATGAGTTAAGAAAGGATAAACAACATATAATGCATGATAAACTCGACGTTTAAAGAGTAATTATCTCTTTGTTTAATCGAATCATTGAATAAAGAACTCATTTCTTTATGAGTTAAGAAAAGATAAACAACACATAATGCATGATAGATTCGACGTTTAAAGACTTATTATCTCTTCATTTAATCGAATCATTGAATAAAGAACTCGTTTCCTTATGAGTTAAGAAAGGATAAACAACATATAATGCATGATAGATTCGACGTTTAAAGATTCCTTATCTCTTCATTTAATCGAATCATTGAATAAAGAACTCGTTTCCTTATGAGTTAAAAAAGGTTAAACAACATATAATGCATGATAGATTCGACGTCTAAATAATCATTAACACTTCTTTTAAACGAATCTTTGAATAAAAAAATCATTTCCTTATGAGTTAAGAAAGGATAAACAATATATAATGCATGATAGATTCGACGTTCAAATACTTATTATCTCTTCGTTTAATCGAATCATTGAATAAAGAACTCATTTCTTTATGAGTTAAGAAAGGATAAACAACATATAATGCATGATAGATTCGACGTTTAAAGACTTATTATCTCTTCATTTAATCGAATCATTAAATAAAGAACTCGTTTCCTTATGAGTTAAGAAAGGATAAATAACGTATAATGCATGATAGATTCATCGTCTAAAGACTTATTATCACTTCGTTTAATCGAATTGTTGAATAAAAAACTCCTTTCCATATGAGTGAAGAAAGGATAAACAATATATAATGCATGATAGATTCAACGTCTAAAGACTCATTATCTCTTTGTTTAATCGAATCATTGAATAAAAAACTCTTTTCTTTATGAGTTAAGAAAAGATAAACAACATATAATGCATGATAGATTTGACGTTCAAAGACTAATTATCTCTTCGTTTAATCGAATCATTGAATAAAAAACTCGTTTCCTTATGAGTTTAGAAAGGATAAACAACATATAATGCATGATAGATTCGACGTCTAAATACTCTATCACTTCTTTTAAACGAATATTTGAATAAAAAACTCCTTTCCTTAAGAGTTAAGAAAGGATAAACAATATATAATGCATGATAGATTCGACGTTCAAATACTTATTATCTCATCGTTTAATCGAATCATTGAATAAAGAACTCGTTTCCTTATGAGTTAAGAAAGGATAAACAACATATAATGCATGATAAATTCGACCTTTAAAGAGTAATTATCTCTTTGTTTAATCGAATCATTGAATAAAGAACTCATTTCTTTATGAGTTAAGAAAAGATAAACAACATATAATGCATGATAGATTCGACGTTTAAAGACTTATTATCCCTTCATTTAATCGAATCATTGAATTAAGAACTCGTTTCTTTATGAGTTAAGAAAGGATAAACAACATATAATGTATGATAGATTCGACGTCTAAAGACTCATTATCACTTCATTTAGACGAATCATTGAATAAAAAACTCCTTTCCTTATGAGTTAAGAAAGGATAAACAATATATAATGCATGATAGATTCGATGTCTAAAGAGTTATTATCTCTTTGTTTAATCGAATCATTGAAGAAAAAACTCGTTACTTTATGAGTTAAGAAAAGATAAACAACATATAATGCATGATAGATTCGACATTCAAAGACTTATTATCTCTTCATTTAATCGAATCATTGAATAAAGAACTCGTTTCTTTATGATTTAAGAAAGGATAAACAACATATAATGCATGATAGATTCGACGTCTAAAGACTCATTATCACTTCGTTTAATCAAATCATTGAATAAAAAACTCACTTCTTTATGAGTTAAGAAAGGATAAACAACATATAATGCATGATAAATTCGACGTTTAAAGAGTAATTATCTCTTTGTTTAATCGAATCATTGAATAAAGAACTCATTTCTTTATGAGTTAAGAAAAGATAAACAACACATAATGCATGATAGATTCGACGTTTAAAGGCTTATTATCTCTTCGTTTAATCGAATCATTGAATAAAGAACTCGTTTCCTTATGAGTTAAGAAAGGATAAACAACATATAATGCATGATAGATTCGACGTTTAAAGACTCCTTATCTCTTCATTTAATCGAATCATTGAATAAAGAACTCGTTTCCTTATGAGTTAAAAAAGGTTAAACAACATATAATGCATGATAGATTCGACGTCTAAATAATCATTAACACTTCTTTTAAACGAATCTTTGAATAAAAAAATCATTTCCTTATGAGTTAAGAAAGGATAAACAGTATATAATGCATGATAGATTTGGCGTTCAAATACTTATTATCTCTTCGTTTAATCGAATCATTGAATAAAGAACTCATTTCTTTATGAGTTAAGAAAGGATAAACAACATATAATGCATGATAGATTCGACGTTTAAAGACTTATTATCTCTTCATTTAATCGAATCATTAAATAAAGAACTCGTTTCCTTATGAATTAAGAAAGGATAAACAACGTATAATGCATGATAGATTCATCGTCTAAAGACTTATTATCACTTCGTTTAATCGAATTGTTGAATAAAAAACTCCTTTCCATATGAGTGAAGAAAGGATAAACAATATATAATGCATGATAGATTCAACGTCTAAAGACTCATTATCTCTTTGTTTAATCGAATCATTGAATAAAAAACTCTTTTCTTTATGAGTTAAGAAAAGATAAACAACATATAATGCATGATAGATTTGACGTTCAAAGACTAATTATCTCTTCGTTTAATCGAATCATTGAATAAAGAACTCGTTTCCTTATGAGTTTAGAAAGGATAAAAAACATATAATGCATGATAGATTCGACGTCTAAATACTCTCTCACTTCTTTAAACGAATATTTGAATAAAAAACTCCTTTCCTTATGAGTTAAAAAAGGATAAACAATATATAATGCATGATAGATTCGACGTTCAAATACTTATTATCTCTTCGTTTAATCGAATCATTGAATAAAGAACTCGTTTCCTTATGAGTTAAGAAAGGATAAACAACATATAATGCATGATAAATTCGACCTTTAAAGAGTAATTATCTCTTTGTTTAATCGAATCATTGAATAAAGAACTCATTTCTTTATGAGTTAAGAAAAGATAAACAACATATAATGCATGATAGATTCGACGTTTAAAGACTTATTATCCCTTCATTTAATCGAATCATTGAATTAAGAACTCGTTTCTTTATGAGTTAAGAAAGGATAAACAACATATAATGTATGATAGATTCGACGTCTAAAGACTCATTATCACTTCATTTAGACGAATCATTGAATAAAAAACTCCTTTCCTTATGAGTTAAGAAAGGATAAACAATATATAATGCATGATAGATTCGATGTCTAAAGAGTTATTATCTCTTTGTTTAATCGAATCATTGAAGAAAAAACTCGTTACTTTAAGAGTTAAGAAATGATAAACAACATATAATGCATGATAGATTCGACGTTCAAAGACTTATTATCTCTTCATTTAATCGAATCATTGAATAAAGAACTCGTTTCTTTATGATTTAAGAAAGGATAAACATCATATAATGCATGATAGATTCGACGTCTAAAGACTCATTATCACTTCGTTTAATCAAATCATTGAATAAAAAACTCACTTCTTTATGAGTTAAGAAAGGATAAACAACATATAATGCATGATAAATTCGACGTTTAAAGAGTAATTATCTCTTTGTTTAATCGAATCATTGAATAAAGAACTCATTTCTTTATGAGTTAAGAAAAGATAAACAACACATAATGCATGATAGATTCGACGTTTAAAGGCTTATTATCTCTTCGTTTAATCGAATCATTGAATAAAGAACTCGTTTCCTTATGAGTTAAGAAAGGATAAACAACATATAATGCATGATAGATTCGACGTTTAAAGACTCCTTATCTCTTCATTTAATCGAATCATTGAATATAGAACTCGTTTCCTTATGAGTTAAAAAAGGTTAAACAACATATAATGCATGATAGATTCGACGTCTAAATAATCATTAACACTTCTTTTAAACGAATCTTTGAATAAAAAAATCATTTCCTTATGAGTTAAGAAAGGATAAACAGTATATAATGCATGATAGATTTGACGTTCAAATACTTATTATCTCTTCATTTAATCGAATCATTGAATAAAGAACTCATTTCTTTATGAGTTAAGAAAGGATAAACAACATATAATGCATGATAGATTCGACGTTTAAAGACTTATTATCCCTTCATTTAATCGAATCATTGAATTAAGAACTCGTTTCTTTATGAGTTAAGAAAGGATAAACAACATATAATGTATGATAGATTCGACGTCTAAAGACTCATTATCACTTCATTTAGACGAATCATTGAATAAAAAACTCCTTTCCTTATGAGTTAAGAAAGGATAAACAATATATAATGCATGATAGATTCGATGTCTAAAGAGTTATTATCTCTTTGTTTAATCGAATCATTGAAGAAAAAACTCGTTACTTTATGAGTTAAGAAAAGATAAACAACATATAATGCATGATAGATTCGACGTTCAAAGACTTATTATCTCTTCATTTAATCGAATCATTGAATAAAGAACTCGTTTCTTTATGATTTAAGAAAGGATAAACAACATATAATGCATGATAGATTCGACGTCTAAAGACTCATTATCACTTCGTTAATCAAATCATTGAATAAAAAACTCACTTCTTTATGAGTTAAGAAAGGATAAACAACATATAATGCATGATAAATTCGACGTTTAAAGAATAATTATCTCTTTGTTTAATCGAATCATTGAATAAAGAACTCATTTCTTTATGAGTTAAGAAAAGATAAACAACACATAATGCATGATAGATTCGACGTTTAATGAGTTATTATCTCTTCATTTAATCGAATCATTGAATAAAGAACTCGTTTCCTTATGAGTTAAGAAAGGATAAACAACATATAATGCATAATAGATTCGACATTTAAAGACTCAGTATCTCTTCGTTTAATCGAATCATTGAATAAAGAACTCGTTTCCTTATGAGTTTAGAAAGGATAAACAACATATAATGCATGATAGATTCGACGTCTAAATACTCATTATCACTTCTTTTAAACGAATATTTGAATAAAAAAATCCTTTCCTTATGAGTTAAGAAAGGATAAACAATATATAATGCATGATAGATTCGACGTTCAAATACTTATTATCTCTTCGTTTAATCGAATCATTGAATAAAGAACTCGTTTCCTTATGAGTTAAGAAAGGATAAACAACATATAATGCATGATAGATTCGACGTTTAAAGACTCCTTATCTCTTCATTTAATCGAATCATTGAATAAAGAACTCATTTCATTATGAGTTAAAAAAGGTTAAACAACATATAATGCATGATAGATTCGACGTCTAAATACTCATTAACACTTCTTTTAAACGAATCTTTGAATAAAAAACTCATTTCCTTATGAGTTAAGAAAGGATAAATAATATATAATGCATGATAGATTCGACGTTCAAATACTTATTATCTCTTCGTTTAATCGAATCATTGAACAAAGAACTCATTTCTTTATGAGTTAAGAAAGGAAAAATAACATATAATGCATGATAGATTCGACGTTTAAAGACTTATTATCTCTTCATTTAGTCGAATCATTAAATAAATAACTCGTTTCCTTATGAGTTAAGAAATGATAAACAACGTATAATGCATGATAGATTCGTCATCTAAAGACTTATTATCACTTCGTTTAATCGAATTGTTGAATAAAAAACTCCTTTCCATATGAGTTAAGAAAGGATAAACAATATATAATGCATGATAGATTCGACGTTCAAATACTTATTATCTCTTCGTTTAATCGAATCATTGAATAAAGAACTCGTTTCCTTATGAGTTAAGAAAGAATAAACAACATATAATGCATGATAAATTCGACCTTTAAAGAGTAATTATCTCTTTGTTTAATCGAATCATTGAATAAAGAACTCATTTCTTTATGAGTTAAGAAAAGATAAACAACATATAATGCATGATAGATTCGACGTTTAAAGACTTATTATCCCTTCATTTAATCGAATCATTGAATTAAGAACTCGTTTCTTTATGAGTTAAGAAAGGATAAACAACATATAATCCATGATAGATTCGACGTCTAAAGACTCATTATCACTTCATTTAGACGAATCATAGAATAAAAAACCCCTTTCCTTATGAGTTAAGAAAGGATAAACAATATATAATGCATGATAGATTCGATTGCTAAAGAGTTATTATCTCTTTGTTTAATCGAATCATTGAAGAAAAAACTCGTTACTTTATGAGTTAAGAAAAGATAAACAACATATAATGCATGATAGATTCGACGTTCAAAGACTTATTATCTCTTCATTTAATCGAATCATTGAATAAAGAACTCGTTTCTTTATGATTTAAGAAAGGATAAACAACCTATAATGCATGATAGATTCGACGTCTAAAGACTCATTATCACTTCGTTTAATCAAATCATTGAATAAAAAACTCACTTCTTTATGAGTTAAGAAAGGATAAACAACATATAATGCATGATAAACTCGACGTTTAAAGAGTAATTATCTCTTTGTTTAATCGAATCATTGAATAAAGAACTCATTTCTTTATGAGTTAAGAAAAGATAAACAACACATAATGCATGATAGATTCGACGTTTAAAGACTTATTATCTCTTCATTTAATCGAATCATTGAATAAAGAACTCGTTTCCTTATGAGTTAAGAAAGGATAAACAACATATAATGCATGATAGATTCGACGTTTAAAGATTCCTTATCTCTTCATTTAATCGAATCATTGAATAAAGAACTCGTTTCCTTATGAGTTAAAAAAGGTTAAACAACATATAATGCATGATAGATTCGACGTCTAAATAATCATTAACACTTCTTTTAAACGAATCTTTGAATAAAAAAATCATTTCCTTATGAGTTAAGAAAGGATAAACAATATATAATGCATGATAGATTCGACGTTCAAATACTTATTATCTCTTCGTTTAATCGAATCATTGAATAAAGAACTCATTTCTTTATGAGTTAAGAAAGGATAAACAACATATAATGCATGATAGATTCGACGTTTAAAGACTTATTATCTCTTCATTTAATCGAATCATTAAATAAAGAACTCGTTTCCTTATGAATTAAGAAAGGATAAACAACGTATAATGCATGATAGATTCATCGTCTAAAGACTTATTATCACTTCGTTTAATCGAATTGTTGAATAAAAAACTCCTTTCCATATGAGTGAAGAAAGGATAAACAATATATAATGCATGATAGATTCAACGTCTAAAGACTCATTATCTCTTTGTTTAATCGAATCATTGAATAAAAAACTCTTTTCTTTATGAGTTAAGAAAAGATAAACAACATATAATGCATGATAGATTTGACGTTCAAAGACTAATTATCTCTTCGTTTAATCGAATCATTGAATAAAGAACTCGTTTCCTTATGAGTTTAGAAAGGATAAAAAACATATAATGCATGATAGATTCGACGTCTAAATACTCTATCACTTCTTTAAACGAATATTTGAATAAAAAACTCCTTTCCTTATGAGTTAAAAAAGGATAAACAATATATAATGCATGATAGATTCGACGTTCAAATACTTATTATCTCTTCGTTTAATCGAATCATTGAATAAAGAACTCGTTTCCTTATGAGTTAAGAAAGGATAAACAACATATAATGCATGATAAATTCGACCTTTAAAGAGTAATTATCTCTTTGTTTAATCGAATCATTGAATAAAGAACTCATTTCTTTATGAGTTAAGAAAAGATAAACAACATATAATGCATGATAGATTCGACGTTTAAAGACTTATTATCCCTTCATTTAATCGAATCATTGAATTAAGAACTCGTTTCTTTATGAGTTAAGAAAGGATAAACAACATATAATGTATGATAGATTCGACGTCTAAAGACTCATTATCACTTCATTTAGACGAATCATTGAATAAAAAACTCCTTTCCTTATGAGTTAAGAAAGGATAAACAATATATAATGCATGATAGATTCGATGTCTAAAGAGTTATTATCTCTTTGTTTAATCGAATCATTGAAGAAAAAACTCGTTACATTATGAGTTAAGAAAAGATAAACAACATATAATGCATGATAGATTCGACGTTCAAAGACTTATTATCTCTTCATTTAATCGAATCATTGAATAAAGAACTCGTTTCTTTATGATTTAAGAAAGGATAAACAACATATAATGCATGATAGATTCGACGTCTAAAGACTCATTATCACTTCGTTTAATCAAATCATTGAATAAAAAACTCACTTCTTTATGAGTTAAGAAAGGATAAACAACATATAATGCATGATAAATTCGACGTTTAAAGAGTAATTATCTCTTTGTTTAATCGAATCATTGAATAAAGAACTCATTTCTTTATGAGTTAAGAAAAGATAAACAACACATAATGCATGATAGATTCGACGTTTAAAGGCTTATTATCTCTTCGTTTAATCGAATCATTGAATAAAGAACTCGTTTCCTTATGAGTTAAGAAAGGATAAACAACATATAATGCATGATAGATTCGACGTTTAAAGACTCCTTATCTCTTCATTTAATCGAATCATTGAATAAAGAACTCGTTTCCTTATGAGTTAAAAAAGGTTAAACAACATATAATGCATGATAGATTCGACGTCTAAATAATCATTAACACTTCTTTTAAACGAATCTTTGAATAAAAAAATCATTTCCTTATGAGTTAAGAAAGGATAAACAGTATATAATGCATGATAGATTTGACGTTCAAATACTTATTATCTCTTCGTTTAATCGAATCATTGAATAAAGAACTCATTTCTTTATGAGTTAAGAAAGGATAAACAACATATAATGCATGATAGATTCGACGTTTAAAGACTTATTATCTCTTCATTTAATCGAATCATTAAATAAAGAACTCGTTTCCTTATGAATTAAGAAAGGATAAACAACGTATAATGCATGATAGATTCATCGTCTAAAGACTTATTATCACTTCGTTTAATCGAATTGTTGAATAAAAAACTCCTTTCCATATGAGTGAAGAAAGGATAAACAATATATAATGCATGATAGATTCAACGTCTAAAGACTCATTATCTCTTTGTTTAATCGAATCATTGAATAAAAAACTCTTTTCTTTATGAGTTAAAAAAAGATAAACAACATATAATGCATGATAGATTTGACGTTCAAAGACTAATTATCTCTTCGTTTAATCGAATCATTGAATAAAGAACTCGTTTCCTTATGAGTTTAGAAAGGATAAAAAACATATAATGCATGATAGATTCGACGTCTAAATACTCTATCACTTCTTTAAACGAATATTTGAATAAAAAACTCCTTTCCTTATGAGTTAAAAAAGGATAAAAATATATAATGCATGATAGATTCGACGTTCAAATACTTATTATCTCTTCGTTTAATCGAATCATTGAATAAAGAACTCGTTTCCTTATGAGTTAAGAAATGATAAACAACATATAATGCATGATAAATTCGACCTTTAAAGAGTAATTATCTCTTTGTTTAATCGAATCATTGAATAAAGAACTCATTTCTTTACGAGTTAAGAAAAGATAAACAACATATAATGCATGATAGATTCGACGTTTAAAGACTTATTATCCCTTCATTTAATCGAATCATTGAATTAAGAACTCGTTTCTTTATGAGTTAAGAAAGGATAAACAACATATAATGTATGATAGATTCGACGTCTAAAGACTCATTATCACTTCATTTAGACGAATCATTGAATAAAAAACTCCTTTCCTTATGAGTTAAGAAAGGATAAACAATATATAATGCATGATAGATTCGATGTCTAAAGAGTTATTATCTCTTTGTTTAATCGAATCATTGAAGAAAAAACTCGTTACTTTATGAGTTAAGAAAAGATAAACAACATATAATGCATGATAGATTCGACGTTCAAAGACTTATTATCTCTTCATTTAATCGAATCATTGAATAAAGAACTCGTTTCTTTATGATTTAAGAAAGGATAAACAACATATAATGCATGATAGATTCGACGTCTAAAGACTCATTATCACTTCGTTTAATCAAATCATTGAATAAAAAACTCACTTCTTTATGAGTTAAGAAAGGATAAACAACATATAATGCATGATAAATTCGACGTTTAAAGAGTAATTATCTCTTTGTTTAATCGAATCATTGAATAAAGAACTCATTTCTTTATGAGTTAAGAAAAGATAAACAACACATAATGCATGATAGATTCGACGTTTAAAGGCTTATTATCTCTTCGTTTAATCGAATCATTGAATAAAGAACTCGTTTCCTTATGAGTTAAGAAAGGATAAACAACATATAATGCATGATAGATTCGACGTTTAAAGACTCCTTATCTCTTCATTTAATCGAATCATTGAATAAAGAACTCGTTTCCTTATGAGTTAAAAAAGGTTAAACAACATATAATGCATGATAGATTCGATGTCTAAATAATCATTAACACTTCTTTTAAACGAATCTTTGAATAAAAAAATCATTTCCTTATGAGTTAAGAAAGGATAAACAATATATAATGCATGATAGATTCGACGTTCAAATACTTATTATCTCTTCGTTTAATCGAATCATTGAATAAAGAACTTATTTCTTTATGAGTTAAGAAAGGATAAACAACATATAATGCATGATAGATTCGACGTTTAAAGACTTATTATCTCTTCATTTAATCGAATCATTAAATAAAGAACTCGTTTCCTTATGAATTAAGAAAGGATAAACAACGTATAATGCATGATAGATTCATCGTCTAAAGACTTATTATCACTTCGTTTAATCGAATTATTGAATAAAAAACTCCTTTCCATATGAGTGAAGAAAGGATAAACAATATATAATGCATGATAGATTCAACGTCTAAAGACTCATTATCTCTTTGTTTAATCGAATCATTGAATAAAAAACTCTTTTCTTTATGAGTTAAGAAAAGATAAACAACATATAATGCATGATAGATTTGACCTTCAAAGACTAATTATCTCTTCTTTTAATCGAATCATTGAATAAAGAACTCGTTTCCTTATGAGTTTAGAAAGGATAAACAACATATAATGCATGATAGATTCGACGTCTAAATACTCTATCACTTCTTTAAACGAATATTTGAATAAAAAACTCCTTTCCTTATGAGTTAAAAAAGGATAAACAATATATAATGCATGATAGATTCGACGTTCAAATACTTATTATCTCTTCGTTTAATCGAATCATTGAATAAAGAACTCGTTTCCTTATGAGTTAAGAAAGGATAAACAACATATAATGCATGATAAATTCGACCTTTAAAGAGTAATTATCTCTTTGTTTAATCGAATCATTGAATAAAGAACTCATTTCTTTATGAGTTAAGAAAAGATAAACAACATATAATGCATGATAGATTCGACGTTTAAAGACTTATTATCCCTTCATTTAATCGAATCATTGAATTAAGAACTCGTTTCTTTATGAGTTAAGAAAGGATAAACAACAAATAATGCATGATAGATTCGACGTGTAAAGACTCATTATCACTTCATTTAGACGAATCATTGAATAAAAAACTCCTTTCCTTATGAGTTAAGAAAGGATAAACAATATATAATGCATGATAGATTCGATGTCTAATGAGTTATTATCTTTTTGTTTAATCGAATCATTGAAGAAAAAACTCGTTACTTTATGAGTTAAGAAAAGATAAACAACATATAATGCAATATAGATTCGACGTTCAAAGACTTATTATCTCTTCATTTAATCGAATCATTGAATAAAGAACTCGTTTCTTTATGATTTAAGAAAGGATAAACAACATATAATGCATGATAGATTCGATGTCTAAAGACTCATTATCTCTTCGTTTAATCGAATCATTGAATAAAGAACATGTTTCCTTAACCGTTAAGAAAGGATAAACAACATATAATGCATGATAGATTCGACGTTAGAAGACTTATTATCTCTTCATTTAATAGAATCAATGAATAAAGAACTCGTTTCCTTATGAGTTAAGAAAGGTTAAACAACATATAATGCATTATAGATTCGACGTCTAAAGACTCATTATCACTTCGTTTAATCAAATCATTGAATAAAAAACTCTCTTCTTTATGAGTAAGAAAGGATAAACAACATATAATGCATGATAAATTCGACGTTTAAAGAGTAATTATCTCTTTGTTTAATCGAATCATTGAATAAATAACTCATTTCTTTATGAGTTAAGAAAAGATAAACAACATATAATGCATGATAGATTCAACGTTTAAAGACTTATTATCTCTTCATTTAATCGAATCATTGAATAAAGAACTCGTTTCCTTATGAGTTAAGAAAGGATAAACAACATATAATGCATGATAGATTCGACATTTAAAGACTCATTATCTCTTCGTTTAATCAAATCATTGAATAAAAAACTTGTTGGATTGTATACTAAAAGTCTAGCTTTAGTATGAACAATGTCATAACAATATTTGAAATGAGAATCATTGATCAAATGATTGCATCTTATAATTTATTTTATATGCATGATGCAATAGTCCATTTACTTTATACTGTAGATAATATGTTGTGCGACAACACGCGGAAGATCATATTATCGGTTTCCTTATAAAGTATAAACAGATGCTCACAACTGAGATAGACGGGGACTCTCTATCGGTATGGTTGTAGTGTGGTTTGGTATTAGCTTGTCTTGGCTATAGAATCACATTAGTGCACTTGTGTGTATTGAGCAGGACCGCCTGAGATCGTTCAACTTATACTGACTTATAGAAGAACTTGATCTCTGTTATTATGGAAGTTCATGCTCTTAATCCCTATAAAATAACCTCGACACGTAGGGCAGTATGTATTTCTTTGATTCATCAATGGGTGAGATTTATAAGTATTAAATCAACAAACTCGGTGAGTTGGGAAGTAGTGCTGTATCTATGGTGTGCTGTTGATTGTAGAAGGAATCCATGTCAGTCATAGGTTGATGATGTCCCCTTGAGGAGCTCATAAGGTTTATCATTTAAATCTTGCAAGTGGATTAATTTCCGGCATGATAATAAGGTTGAGTGGTACTATTCTCGGATGAGATATTAATTAATTTGAGTTGTCAGTAACTTAATTAATTAATGGACATTGAATATCTTAAACATGGGGATGTTGGATTGTATACTAAAAGTCTAGGTTTTTGTATGAACAATGTTTAAACAATTAATTTGAAATGAGAATCATATGATCAAATGATTGCATCTTATAATTTATTTATATGCATGATGCAATAGTCCACTTATTTTATACTGTAGATAATATGTTGTGCGACAACACGCGGAAGATCATATTATCGGTTTCCTTATAAAGTATAAACAGATGCTCACAACCGAGATAGACGGGGACTCTCTATCGGGATGGTTGTAGTGTGGTTTGGTATTAGCTTGTCTTGGCTATAGAATCACTCTAGTGCACTTATGTGTATTGAGCAGGACCACCTGAGATCGTTCAACTTATACTGACTTATAGAAGAACTTGATCTCTGTTATTATGGATGTTCGTGCTCTTAATCCCTATACAATAACCTCGACACGTAGGGCAGTATATATTTCTTTGATTCATCAATGGGTGAGATTTAGATGCAATTAAATCAATAAACTCGGTGAGTTGGGAAATAGTGCTGTATCTATGGTGTGCTGTTGATTGTAGAAGGAATCCGTGTCCGTCATAGGTTGATGATGTCCCCTTGAGGAGCTCATAAGGATTATCATGTAAACCCTGCAGGTGGAATTTATTCCGGCATGATAATGAGGTTGAGTGGTACTACTCTTGGATGAGATATTAATTAATTGAGTTGTCAGTAACTTAAATTAATTAATGGACATTGTATATCTTAAACATGGGGAGACTAACGGGCTCATAATAAGAAGGAGCCCAAAACGTAATTTTGGGATTGGTACGGTAGTGCAGTAATAATATTTTAGTGGAATATATTATTATTATTGGACTTAAGTATAAGCTTTGGGCTAAGCTTGGATACTTAAGCCCAATGGAGGCCCAACCCAATTTCTCCTCCTGGTCCCTGCTATAGCCCATGTATATAAGTCACCTCAGCTTATCTGGAACCCTAATCTAATTCATTATTCACGTGTGATTAGGGTTGATAGCAGATTGAGTAGGTCTCATAGATCGTCGCCCACACGACGTCGAGATCGGACTTGGGACATACAATAGAAGACCGGAAGGTCGTTTGCTGCTGCAGTTCGTCATGTTACAAAATTCATACAAAATCGTACAGTACTCCGATTTTGATGTATTATATACTGACGGAAAGCCGTCGAAGAGAGGATCGTCTGAGCGTAAAGACCACTCAATTCTGACATCAGAAGAGGAACTTATGGCTATTCTCGTGGGACTGCGCAGTCTACCAGCGAGAATTCAACCTCTACATCAACCCTTGGTGAAAGGTAATGCGTTTCATGTTTACTTGCTTCCGCTGCTTGTTAGAAATACATAGAACCCTAACGGGTCACGTTAACCAAACGATCGAATGCCAACAATTGGTATCAGAGCGTCGGTTTCGTGGTGAAGCGTGACACGTTAGGCTAGGGTTTATGTGATTAATTTTTCGGAATTAGGATCACATGTTTAGGGTTTTGGTTTTATTGCGCAAACCATGAATATCCCTATGTAATATATACCCTGTATCATATCTATTCGTCCATGGTTGTGTGTGAGAGGATTCGACGAAAACTGTTCGTCAATTTCACATGCAAGGAAGAAAAAGAGGGCAAAAATAGAATCACGTTTTTGAGAGAAAATCCAGCGCAGTGATATTGCATAGGCAATAACCGGAGTTTCAACGGTCGGATTGAGCTGTAATTTGGTCAGCACGTTCAGATCATGTGAATGTACATTCTGAACGGTGGAGATCGAATTTGGAGCTTTTTCGTGCTAGGATTACGCTGAAAACAGAAGCAGATTTTTGGGCGATTCTGTTTTGCGCAGTCGAAGGAAAAGAGCTGTTTCTCACAAACTAACCGTTGGATCGAGCTGTAATTTGGTCAGCACGTTCAGATATTGTGGATGTACATTCTGAACGGTGGAGATCGAATTTGGAGCTTTGTTTTGCTGGGATTACGCTGAAAACAGAAGCAGATTTTTGGGCGATTCTGTTTTGCGCAGTCCAGGGAAAAGAGCCGTTACTCAGAAATTAACCGTTGGATCGTGCTGTAATTTGGTCAGCACGTTCAGATCTTGCGGATGTACAATCTGAACGGTGAAGATTGAATTTGGAGCGTTGTCGTGCTGGGATTACGCTGAAAACAGAAGCAGATTTTTGGGCGATTCTGTTTTGCGCAGTTGAGGGAAAAGACCCGTTTCTCACAACATAACCGTTGGATCGACCTGTAATTTGGACAACACGTTCATGGATTACAGGAGTAGATTTTGGACGGTGGAGATTGGATTCTGAGGTTCTTGCAGTTTCGAACTACGAACGACAGTTGGTGTAGTTTGGTGTTGCGCGTTGGGCTGAACTTGGTTCCATGCAAGTAGGCCCTTGGACGAGCGACATTCCGGGCGAGGGGCGCTCGTCAAGGCACTTGGAGCGCTCCCTGACACGATTGATGGTGGGATATGACGATGGACATCTTGGGGCACTAGCAATCCTGCTTGTTGCGTAAGGCATCGATTCCACAGTAGGAGTGTCGGACAAGACATTAAAATTTAGAGGCATTTTTATTCCTAATATATATAACTGTCATAATTGATTTAATTTTCTATTATTGTTATATATATATGGATGCCTGATCTCTATGATTTATTGTCTTATAAAGAAGCATGCTAGATTGCATATTATATTTGGTATATTATATGCATGTATTGCTAGAGTGTTGGATAAGACATCCAAATTTAGGAAAACTAATTCCTAATATATAACTGCCATAATAGATTGTATATTATTGTTATATATGGATGTCGAATTAATTCCTAATATATGACTGCTATAATTGATTTAATAATCTATTATTGTCATATATGGATGTCGAATTAATTCCTAATATATAACTGCTATAATTAATTGTCTATTATTGTTATATATGGATGTTGAATTAATTCCTAATATATAACTGACATAATTGATTTAATTATCTATTATTGTTGTATATGGTTGCTCGTCGATATCGATGATTTCGATAATCTAGACGATATCGACGATCGATATCGATAGTTTTGGAATGTTGATAATCTTGATGTTTTTCGAATATTTGATAATCTAGTCGATATCGATGATTTTGATAATCTGGACGACATCGACGGTCGATATCGATGGTTTTGAAAATTGGACAATCTGGAAATTTCAAAATTTTGATAGTTTGGAAGTCTTTGCTGATATTCGTGCCTGATGGCGAACAATCGAATTCGCTAATATATAACTGTTAATGATTGATTTAATTATTGATTATTGTTATATATGTATGCATGACTCTTTGGGATTTACTGCCTTATGTGCCGTGATAGGAGCATGCTAGGATTGCGTATATTATTCTGAATATTATATGCATGTAAAAACCCTCGTTTTAAATAACTAAGTGGGAGAGGGGATTGGTAAAAATTCCCGCAGCCTCCATTATTGGTTTGTAAGTGATGTGAGTAAACTTGCGTGTTGGCAATAGGCCTTCCTCCCTAACGGATGAGTTTATTCACGGATCACTGGTACAGACTTCATTACATAATTATTGTTTGTAATGTGGCACATGAACTTACGTGTTGGCAATAGGCCTTCCTCCCTAACGGATGAGTTTATGTGGGGCTCACTGGTACAAACTTATAATTGATGATTGTAGGAAGCTATCCGAGCGCGTGTGTACTTCTCCAACTGTAAGGCACACAAGCTCGCGCAGTGGACTTGGGATCAAATAATGGTGTACACTTAGGTGTAAATAATTAGTATCCTCCCCAACGGAGTCACTGCTTTTATTTGCATGGCTAAAGAGGAACCGACTATTAATTATTTTGTCATGAGGTTAGGTTGACAAATGAAATTAATGGGTATAATCTTCTCTTGTAAATGTTTGGGTTTGTAAACGTCCACACTAACGTGGCTTGCAGACTCACGGTGCTTGAGATGTCGGTGAATTTTATTTTTATATTATTTTGAGGGAATTAATATAAAAGGATAAAATTCGAAGATTTGATCGGTATATTTATTTATGATTCTCTGTAATTTCAAATGGTTTTATCTCGCTTATTGTTAACTAAAAGAAATTATATTTACTGGTCCAAAATTAGATGATTAGAAAAGAATCTTGGTTTTGATTTTACTGCTTAAGAAAATAAAAATGTGTTCTTCCTTAAGGATGTTCATGATGCCTATTAAAGTCTCTAGTGGAGAGGTGAGAGGTTCATAGAAATATGATGGTCTCATGAAACTCTTCGGATACTTGAGTGAGGTTAAAAGGCAAGAAGTCATGGTTGACTTGATGAATGAATTGAAAAGCTTGAAGTAGAAATTGAAGGGGAAACCTAGATCAATTTACTCTCCATCATTTGCCTAGGTGTTTTGAGCAAGTTTCACCTGAATTACAAGAGGATGTATATGGTGGGAAACTTCTAACAAAACATGTGGCAAAGGAAAGCCATTTTCATCATAATATGAACAAGGTTTATATCTTATTCACTAGTTGTTTAAACATGATTAGTGATGGCATCTACTGATACATTGTGTAGATACCGGAATCACTAAATGTTTATTACTAAGTGAGGGTAAGATTATTTTATACATGGATAATACTACGAGAGTAGTGGCTGTTGCAGTGGGAGTTGTTTATTTATCTTACGATATGAATAAACGTTTGATTTTATGAAATTGTCTTTACGTACGTTTTCATAGAAATAATTTGATTTCGGTTTCTATGCATTAATAGATGGATACTCCATTTCATTTAAATGACATGGTCATTATAATGAAGGATAGAGTTGTAATCTGTTATGGTACGTTGGTGAACAATTTGTATACTCTTAAATCATGTTTATCCCCTGGATGCAACAAATAGTAATTAATAATGAGTCTTCTAATCTAGTAAGAGAAAGGTACCTTCGGAAATGAATTTTCCACCTTAATAGTGTGACGAATAGAAGGAATAGCACTCTTATGGTAGTGATTAGATAGATGATGAATTATTTGGAATTACTAAATTCATTTTATGGATATGCCGTAGGAACAGTAATTCGTAAGAATGTTTTTCTGTTTGTGGGATATCCTAGAAAAATGAAGGATGATTTATTTAGTCTACAAGATCGAAGAGTGATTGTTAACATAAACACTAGATTTTTGGAAAAAGAACTATGTAATAAATCAAATACCCATGTATAAGTTGTTCTAAAGGAAGTGAGAGGAAAACACAAAGTATTAGTACCAAGTGTACAAGAGGATATACCACAAGGTAAACTGCGACGCGTGTCACATCTGATACACAATTGCGTGTAGTGTCTTCTCGTAGTGGGAAGGTTGTTCTAAAACCTGATAGATATATGTTTTGGGAAAGTCGTGAGGCTTGGTCCCTAGTAAACATGGAATGGACCCACAGATACGACGAAGAACTACAAGATAGAAATGCGAAATCTTAACAAAATGCAATAAATGTTGAAATAGAATCAATAGATTCTAAATAAGATCTGGATGATTGTAGAACCACGGATGGTGTGAAAACCATTGGAAGTGGTCATACAAAATAAAAGAGGATCATACGGTAAGGTGAAAACCTTGGAAGTAAAGCTTGTTGGGAAAAGGTATACTCAGAAAGAAAGGGTTCGATTATGAGAAAACCTGTTCGCCAGTAGCTGTGCCTATATTGATCCGGATTCTTTTATATGTTGCTACTCATATGGAATATGAGGGATAGCAAATAGATGTCAAGACAACTTTCCTAATTGGAAGTCTTGAGGAAAACATCTATGTGAAGCAACCAGAGTGATTCATTGCAAAGGGCTAAGAGCATTGTGATAGGAAGCTTAAAAGTGTCCATCGATGGACTAAAGCAAGCTTCAAGATCATGATGCATCCGTTTTGATGAGGAAATCCAAAGATATGGATTTATTCAATGCGCGGATGTGTCTTGTGTATTGAAAAGAGTGATGGAAACGTGGTGGTATTACTTGTACTATACATAGATATTATCTTGCTCATTGGAGACAATGAAAGAGTATTATCGGGCATATGGGGTATGGTTAATAAAGCGGTATAAGATGAAGGACTTAAGAGGAGCAAAAATATCCTTTTGATCAGGTAATACGGATCACAAGAATGGATGTTATGCTTATCTCAAGCTTCATGAAATAATACGATCCCTACTTGTTTTAGCATGTTACTTTATCTAAGGAAATGTGTCTTGAGACACAAAAGAAGATAAAGGAGATGAAATCAGTTCTTTATGCTTCGGCGAATAAGGAAGCTTGATCTAAGGAATGCTATGCACGAGATTGGATATCTGTTTTGCTAAACGCATGAACAGTGGGTATCAACGTAACCCGGAACAAGAATGATGAACTGTGGTAAGACATATATGAAGTGCCTGAGAAGGACTGGAAATTATATGTAAGCTTACTGGGCAGATTCACTGCTTCTTGTGGATTACGTAGATTCAGATTTTTTAGTCAGATTGGACGGCAGTAAATCCACCTCAAGGTTATGTGTTTAATTTTAGGAAGTTGAGTCATAATGTGGAGGAGTGTTATATAGAAATATATTTCAGACTTCGGACTCCATATGGAAAGATGATAAATTGGAGCCTATGAGGCAACCAATGTATCTGTATGACTCTAGAAACTTCATGATGGACTTTGTAGTGTTTCTAAGTTTGCCCAAGGATATCAAAATTTATATTGATGATATTGCTGCAGTTGCAAACTTGAAGGAATCACAAGTCCATAAGGCAATTAAACACATGGAGCGCGAGTACCACCTGTTACGAGAAATCGTATGATGAGGGGAAGGTTGTTGTCACCTAGATTGCATCGGATGATAACCTAGTAAATCCATTAACAAGGACCTTAAGGCGAGAGCTTTTGATGGTCGAGTAGTGGGAGTGGAAATCAGATCTATGGTAGAAGACATGACAGCATAGCCTTTTAGTATAAGTGGGAGATTGTTGGATTGTATACTAAAAGTCTAGGCTTTTGTATGAACAATGTTTAAACAATTAATTTGAAATGAGAATCATATGATCAAATGATTGCATCTTATAATTTATTTATATGCATGATGCAATAGTCCACTTATTTTATACTATAGATAATATGTTGTGCGACAACACGCGGAAGATCATATTATCGGTTTCCTTATAAAGTATAAACAGATGCTCACAACCGAGATAGACGGGGACTCTCTATCGGGATGGTTGTAGTGTGGTTTGGTATTAGCTTGTCTTGGCTATAGAATCACTCTAGTGCACTTATGTGTATTGAGCAGGACCACCTGAGATCGTTCAACTTATACTGACTTATAGAAGAACTTGATCTCTGTTATTATGGATGTTCGTGCTCTTAATCCCTATACAATAACCTCGACACGTAGGGCAGTATATATTTCTTTGATTCATCAATGGGTGAGATTTAGATGCAATTAAATCAATAAACTCGGTGAGTTGGGAAATAGTGCTGTATCTATGGTGTGCTGTTGATTGTAGAAGGAATCCGTGTCCGTCATAGGTTGATGATGTCCCCTTGAGGAGCTCATAAGGATTATCATGTAAACCCTGCAGGTGGAATTTATTCCGGCATGATAATGAGGTTGAGTGGTACTACTCTTGGATGAGATATTAATTAATTGAGTTGTCAGTAACTTAAATTAATTAATGGACATTGTATATCTTAAACATGGGGAGACTAACGGGCTCATAATAAGAAGGAGCCCAAAACGTAATTTTGGGATTGGTACGGTAGTGCAGTAATAATATTTTAGTGGAATATATTATTATTATTGGACTTAAGTATAAGCTTTGGGCTAAGCTTGGATACTTAAGCCCAATGGAGGCCCAACCCAATTTCTCCTCCTGGTCCCTGCTATAGCCCATGTATATAAGTCACCTCAGCTTATCTGGAACCCTAATCTAATTCATTATTCACGTGTGATTAGGGTTGATAGCAGATTGAGTAGGTCTCATAGATCGTCGCCCACACGACGTCGAGATCGGACTTGGGACATACAACAGAAGACCGGAAGGTCGTTTGCTGCTGCAGTTCGTCATGTTACAAAATTCATACAAAATCGTACAGTACTCCGATTTTGATTTATTATATACTGACGGAAAGCCGTCGAAGAGAGGATCGTCTGAGCGTAAAGACCACTCAATTCCGACATCAGAAGAGGAACTTATGGCTATTCTCGTGGACTGCGCAGTCTACCAGCGTGAATTCAACCTCTACATCAACCCTTGGTGAAAGGTAATGCGTTTCATGTTTACTTGCTTCCGCTGCTTGTTAGAAATACATGGAACCCTAACGGGTCACGTTAACAAACGATCGAATGCCAAACA